>JAOPHQ010004018.1:67500-153704 GCA_030340625.1 Merluccius polli
ACAGGTGGGTCTTGAGGTGGGATTGGGAGACAGCAAGGGACTCTGAGTACCTGATGTCATGGGGCAGGGAGTTAAAGAGCCTGGGAGCTGCCCTAGAGAAGGCTGTATCCCCAAAACTGCGGACAAGACTCTTTGAGCAAAGCAAACACACACACACACACACACACACAGGCATTTTATCATAATATGTGCAATGTATCCGCATACATATCATCCCACACACACACACCCCTCTCTGTCTCTCTGGCTAAATACACAGACTTCTTGAACAACAAATAGCCACCCAGGGAGTTCACAGGAACAGCCGGAGAGCATATTGAGCTGCTAGGTAGATCGATCAGCGACTGTTATGACGAGCCCTCTGTGTCATACAGATCAGGATGTAGGCTGCTTCACAGCAATATTCCTCCCACATCTGGGAGCCTGAGCCAGCTCGGCCAGGTGCGAGGCCCATCGCTTCGACTGAGACCTGAGCTATTTGATTCGACATTTCATTAGGACATAGCATTTCATTAGGCAAGATTTTCGTTTTCGTTTGTCGAGTTCACTCTAGGAACAACTGCACCCTGAGTCAACTGGATACAAATAAGTGCAAGTAAAGTGCGTCTCCACGGCTAATTACTTGGAAATAATGACAAAAAAAGATCCAGCCACAAAGTCAAACCTAAGGTTACGTCAGCGCTTTTCCAGTCGTCAAAAATAAATAAACACAATGTTGTGGTTCATCTAAGGTAGACAAAATTAATGAATAAACCAAACGGTGTGTGTGTGTGTGTGTGTGTGTGTGTGTGTACGCATACTCGTGAGTCACACCAGGGTATCGATCCTGTTGCCCTTTAGTCATTAGTGTTGGAGCGGCGACAGTCCATCAGCCGCTCTCTAGATTAAAATAAAGGACCGTTCGACCAGAGCCCGGGTTAAAAGTTAATGGCTGCTCACCAAAAAGTCCGGAGGTCTCCACACTGGGGAGGGTGGTCTTAATCATTAAAGCTCTGCCTCACACACACACACACACACACACACACAGATGGCCTTGCGCACACACACACACACACATACGCATTACACACATACACGCACACACGCACGCATTACACACATACCCACACATGTGCATGCATGCATTACACACACACACACACACACACACACACACACACACGCACACACACACACACTGAAATGCAATCGTATAAAACAAAGTTACCCACATTCACCCCATTATGGAGTGCACTTGGCGAATGCTAGCAAATGGAGGCCAATCAGGAAGTATTGATTTTTTGGACCACTAATTGCAGGCTTACTTTCCAGAGAGTGGGATTCGGGGCCTTGAAGGATCAAAGGCATAATGGGGATTGGCTATCCTAATGCCATGATAAGTCATGTTGTAATTTGTTTGGCCCTTTCAATGCCTGATTGAACAGGGAGGCAGCATCCAGTTTCAGTTGGAGATATTCCCATATAATCTAAAGTGGCAGTGTTGCATGGGCCTCGTGTTTTGCAGAGTTTGTCTGGTTCATTCAGGTACACTCACAGACTTCCTGTGATATCGATGTACGCCATAAGTGAGAGATGAAAGATGTTCCTGCCATAAAACATGGGTAAGTCTTTAGAGACAATAGCACTTAGACATGCGCCCTGCAAATCACGCAGACCACCGACGGCTTGATTTTCACATCAGTAAATACATAGCTGGAGGTCTTTTTAATTACATTTTGTCGTTTCCAACTTAGCTTTGAGTGCTACGCGTGTATAAATTATGGATGTCTTATGGTTTCACTTTCACTTACGCAAAATATATATTTTAGAGTACTTCATTTCTAGTTAATAAACCTTTGAAACAGTAATGTAGACCACTCTGCTCGAGTGCTTGGCGCCACCTGGATTGAAAGTAGTGTAATTACAATTAATATGGTAAAATGCTGCATACATTTACTTGACTTCAACAGATATACAGCTGATATTGATATCATAGGACATAAGGGGCTGTGTGTGTGTGTGTGTGTGTGTGTGTGTGTGTGTGTGTGTGTGTGTGTGTGTGTGTGTGTGCGTGTGCGTGCGTGCGTGCGTGCGTGTGTCTGTGTGTGTGTGTCACTTTCTCTTACCCCAGCCAAGAGAAAGTGACATAATGACGAATGCGGGAGAGCAACAGGAAATCAAGGAGCCGGAAGTCGTAGCAGAAATCCACCGCGCTGAGTGGAATGACCGCCTGCTCAGCGACTAATCTGTAACCTTGGAGCCGGCTTGTCTAGCCATCTTTGTTTTGGTTCCTTTTGCGCTCTTTGTGTGTGTGTGTGTGTGTGTGTGTGTGTGTGTATCTCATTATCTTCCTCGGTATGATATCATAAGCCTGTAAATCATCCAGAGGAGTGAATACAAAATCGGCTTTGCCTTTGCGCTTCGCAGACGCCAAGCGTAAGGAGTACAAAGCTATTGCTCCTGTGGAGGCAGCGCGTTCACCTCCGCTACGGCCGAGATAAGAATTATAGCTCCTGTGGAATATCTAAACAGACCCATTTTTCACAGAGGCCAAGGTCTGCAGTTTATTTGGATGGCAAATATGAACCCCCCACCCCCCCACCCCCCGCCCCTTATTCTTCGATGCAAAAGGACAACAATGCATTGAAATTTTACCTCCAGTGACCCCACGCGGCCGCCACCGCAGAGCTCATTAGCGGCAGAGGAGAACAGCCTTAGCGCCGCTCCTAACCGCTTCCCAGTCTTTTCGGTTGTTTGCTCTCTCTCTCTCTCTCTCTCTCTCTCTCTCTCTCTCTCTCTCTCTCTGTCAATAAAGTCACCGATTATATGTGCGCGTGATTTACGAGTCGTCGTCGTCGCCCCGTAGCTTCATGCCCACGCCTGAGCAATTCTTCTCCGAGAACAAGTCTCAGGTCTGGGGAGGTGTGGGGTGGCAGCGCTCCTTCCCCTTTTTCTTTTCTTTTTTTTCTTTGGTATTTCTTTTTCTTTAACCAGCTTTCACCGGCGCCTTCAGCAGGGCATCTGCATCTGCTCTCCTGCTTTCTGAAAGGAGCATCAGCTCCGGCAGCTCGCCTTTCTAAGAGAGGGCTACGGCTGCCGTAAGCCACCATTGAGATGAAATAGGAAGGGGGGGGGGGGGGGGGGTGGAAAAAGTGCAAGGTCTAGCTCTCTCTCTTTCTCTGTCTCTTCCTTCCTTCCTTCCTTCCTTCTCTTTCTCCTCCTGTTTCCCCAGCTGCCAGGAGTGAATGAAGGTGAGGGGGGGGGGGGGGGGGGGGGGGGCTGCTGGCATCTCCAGCCCAGCCCGCCTCACTCCTTCCTGGAGAGAGCATAAACAGCAGCGTCAGACCCCCCTCCTGCTTCCCTTCCCGACTACCTTTCAAATCTGCACCGCCACGAGTCTTGTGTACAGCGCTAGTTTGTAATCTGAATGTGTGTGTGTGTGTGTGTGTGCATTCACATGTAAGCACCTGTGTGTGTGTGTGTGCGTGTGTAATCACCTGTGTGTGTGCGTGCATACACATGTAAGCACCTGTGTGTGTGTGTGTGTGTGTGTGTGTGTGTGTGTGTGTGTGTGTGTGTGTGTGTGTGTGTGTGTGTGTGTGTGTGTGTGTGTGTGTGTGTGTGTGTGTGTGTGCCTGTGTGCACTGTGACTCCCAAAAATGTAGATGTACTGTGTCACATTTAGCATTCTGCCGTGTCATCACCATGAATAATTGAAGGGATCAGGAGAAGGTATCAGCAATCAGTAATGCAGTATAGTGACAGTAGTGGCTACAGCTACAAAATGTGTGTGTGTGTGTTTGTATGTGTGTGTGTTTGTATGTGTGTGTGTGTGTGTGTGTTCGTGTGTGTGTGTGTACCCACGCCTGTGTGTCGGGGTTGGGTTGGGGTGGTGCAGTAGACAGAACAGTAGAACAGCTACCCAACAGTGTTTACAGCTACGCGGCTTAGCGTTAATCTATAGTGATATGTTTTATCGCCTGTGCCGCATGTTTTGGTGAGATGCAGTGCTGTGATTGAATAAAGCTAGATTTACCCCTTCTCTGCTGCTCTTGCGCTTTAAGGCACTTTACTTTTTACCTCTTTCCCGGCTTACATACACTGTAAGAGCCTAACACAGCCTTGTAAGCCGTTTGTGTGTGTCAGACAAGATGTGTGTCTCTAAATAGGATTTCGCCTGTGTGGGTGTGCCTGTGCGTGTGTGTGTGTGTGTGTGTGTGTGTGTGTATGTAGGTGTGTTTGTGCCTGCATGTGTATAGGCAGGGGGTTTGTATGTGCTCTACTACCTCCTCTCTGACCTCAAAAAGCCGTAATCTGAAGAAGCCCCGGTTGATTGATGCTGACCTCTCCTTCCCGGCCCTCGGATAGACAAGATGGCCTCGCCGTCTCCTCTTGTAATAGATTGTCTGTTTACGTTCAAGGTATATGCGCAGAGAGGCACGCGCGTCTGCACGCAAACGCATACCCACGCGGAGTCAGCCACGGATGTGTGTGTGTGTGGTTTGATGACTGGTTTAAGCAGCCTCACCTGGCCCGAGTCAGACTGACTAGACTCTGGGGCTGAGGGTGAGGTCGCACACCTGTGGTGCATGGGAGTAATGGAGGCACACGGGATAAACCAGCTATCACCACGCACACACACACACACACACACACACACACACACACATACACACACACACAGAGCCTCTGTCGTGTCAGCATGTTAGCATCTTTGGCTTTTACCATCTCCGAAAAAACATCTGCCTGTGTCCTGTGTCGGAGGAGCCCAGTAAAGCCACTCAGGTGGTGTTCAGTAGGGGTCTACTGCCGCAACAGTACAGACGGTGGCTTGTTTTAGGCCACGCGGTTGGTTGTTCGACCCCCCCCCCGGGGTGGTGGACCGGCCGGGTGGCCCGTCCTTTGTCGTGTCCTTTGAGGAGAAGTGGGCTGACCTTGCATCACACAGAGAGCAGCTAATTGGCTGCAGTGCGTCTGAGCACTAAAAGCTAAAAGCTACAGCGCCGGGAGTGCTTTCTCCTGATTATCTTCTAATAGTTTCAAATTAGCCGAGCATAATCGGCTGCCACTATTACGCACACTGCCACATCAGTCCTGGAAATGTCATGTTGATGGCCGGCGGGGGGAACATTTAGAAGAGTGCCAGGGGCAGATGTAGAGACAGAGTGTTGCGGTTTTAGAGAAGACAAAAGACAGACAAATATCGCATATCAATTTTTGAGCATTTAGTTCTGCAAAGTTTACAAACGAAACTGTTTCAGCGACGACTTCAATATTTCCCAATTTGATCCTATTTTACTCGTAACCGTGCCAAATGAAAGTGTTGTTTCAGGGCGAGCCGAACACATACTGCGGATCAAGATGTGTGGGGTTCAGCGTTTAACATGCTTGAACTTGTTTTTCATGAAATATCGTATGTTTTAACACGGTACTAATGACCACATGGATACTAATGACATAGAAATAAGATAGGGTTTGTGTGAAAATGGCATATTTATGCCCGCACTCGACACTAGAACGTGCTGTTGATGGCGGTCGCCTAGCAACCCTACTTCCTGTTTGAGCGTCCCTCTCGCTCCTCCAGGAGGAGAGCGACAGAGGAGGTGTCACTAATCCGAGAGGACGGTGTGAGTGGCACGGCCGGCACTGATCTGCTGTTGTTCTTGTGCCTGAGTACATGAGTGCCCCGCTGGGACACACCACACACTCACACACACACCACACACACACACACACACACACACACACACACTACTTCCCTAATTACTCTCGCTCATGCTGTGTCTCTCTCACTCCCCCTCAACCCACCCCCCCCCATCTCTTCCTTTTATTCCCTCTTCATTTCTATACTTCTTTCAAGTTTGAAATAAGAGTTGAAGGAAAGGTCACGTCGTGATTGCGGTTTTATTGGAGATAATTATGTTGACAATCCAGGCATTACCAAAAAAAGAAAGCCCGATAGTGAATAGGAGAGGAGCTGGTGCTTCGGGAGAGGGCTGACAGACCTGAGGAGGTGGGATGTTTCCTCACACCGCTCAGGAGCGTCACGTAATTGAGTATAATTCCACGCGGAGCAAATTAATTCGAGTCCTAAAGGAAAATGAAATGAAGTGAGCATAAATTAGGAAATTAATTATCTCTGCTGTGTGTGTGTGTGTGTGTGTGTTGGTGTGTCTGTTTATATATGTTTGCTCGGCATGCATCTTTGTATTTTGCTTGCATTTTATTTTGTTCACGCATGATAGGGTCTATTTGAGTGCGTGTGTGATTGTGTGTGTGTGTGTGTGTGTCTCTGTGTCTGTGCGCCTGCCTATAGTTGTAAGTTAGTGGTGTGGCGCTATGCGTGCGGGTTCGTATGTCAGCAATCTGATTGAATGTTGATGGGTGGTGTTGGTGTGTGTCTATATAGTTCACACACACGTGAGTCGGAAGGGAAACTTTAGCGGAGGGCAGAGTGTATCTCTGTGGTATTTGTCTGTCAGTCTCAGTTAGAGAAGTAAAACGCTTTTCAAAAAGCTGCCCTTTCCCACACTGCTCATTGAACGTTGACCTATGACTAAGAATACAATTCCCTCCATTCTTCATTTCTCACCCTGATAGCTGGAAACTGGGGACTGAACTCTGTGTGGGCTGAAATTACTTTCACACTTCTCTCCTCCACCGTGGTTTTCACTGCTCACTTCTTCTGCCACTTCTACTCTCCTCTCCTCAGCCTGGCTTGATCCCTTTGTCACCGCTCCTCTCATCTCCTCTCCTCTCCTCTCCTTCCTCTCTCTCTTATCCCCATCTACACTCCTTCCCCCACCTCCTCCTCTTTCCGTCTATCCTTCCCTCCGGTGTCCCCTCTCCTTTCCTCCCCTCACTCTCATCTCCTCCCTCCACTTCCCCCCTCTGCTCTCTTCATCTATCGTCACCTCCTGTTTCGTGTACACCCGCTTCATATCTCTCCCTTCTCTACCATCCATTCTCTACCCCCGTTGCATCACCTCTTCTCTCCTCCCTTTCTCTCCCGTCTCATTTCCTTCCCTCGCCTCTTCTCATCTATCATCGTCCTCCTCTAGTCTCCTCCGCTCTCTCCTCTTCTCTCCTCTCCCCTCTTCTCTCCTCTCCCCTCCTCTCTCCTCTCCTTTTCCCTGTGCTGGTCTCTCCTCTGCTCAACTCCTTTGCTTGTTCGTATAGAAATGACAGGGTTATCGCTCTGGGGAGCAGCCCTTTCCTCTGCAACTTTCTTTTATTTATTTATTTTATCAGTGTGTCCTTCGGAGTAATGCTCCAGTTACCCGTCCTAGGTGGACCCCCACCACCCCCACCCCCAACCTTTGTCTTTGGTTGGGGTCCTGGGGGCGGGGGGGGTTTCTAAACAAAAATCCAATTGGATTCGTTGTCACCTCGATCTAGTTCCTGTGTGCGTGCACACACACGCACCCACCCACACACACACACACACGCACACACACACACACCCACCCACACACACACACGCACACACACACACCCACCCACACACACACACACGCACACGCACGCACCCACACACACACACACGCACACGCACCCACCCACACACACGCACGCACACGCACGCACACACGCACGCACACACCCACACACACGCACACACACACACACACACACACACACACACACACACAGCCATGAATCCTCCTTCTACCCATATCTTGGGAAAACATCTT
This sequence comes from Merluccius polli, assembly GCA_030340625.1. Classification (NCBI taxonomy): domain Eukaryota; kingdom Metazoa; phylum Chordata; class Actinopteri; order Gadiformes; family Merlucciidae; genus Merluccius; species Merluccius polli. Next base: position 75,174 of record JAOPHQ010004018.1, read on the forward strand.
CATTTTGGCTCTGCCATTTGTTGCCGGCCAATAACTCTGTATAGTTTCATTTAAAATGGTGTTGGGCAACATCGTGGCTCAGTTGTCAGTTGGTATTAGAAAGATCGTTTACCTCAATCGATGAAAGTGGACCGTCATCCTGTGTGTGTGTGTGTGTGTGTGTGTGTGTGTGTGTGTGTGTGTGTGTGTGTGTGTGTGTGTGTGTGTGTGTGTGTGTGTGTGTGTGTGTGTGCGTGTGTGTGTGTGTGTGTGTGTGTGTGTGTTAGACATTAGTGGGCCTGCCAGCGCGGCTATACCGAGACAGAGCTTTGATAATAACTTTGCTGGGAAAAGCAATCTGAGCACGACAGTGAAACATGGTTTCTCCGAAAATCATGTCTGGAAGGGGGGACGAATGAGGCAGCTGTTTCAATTCAAAGTGACAAGGCTTATCACATTTAAATATGTGTGTACTCTAACCCGGGTGGATCATACATCCTTCCCCCCCCCCCCCCCCCCAAGACCCCTTGTATCAGCAGCAGGCTTGGGGCCTGATATCACTTGGTCTATACAACACTGCTGTAGACACTCAGACTGCAAGCAGACCAGAGAGGACGTGCCACAAAAGCCAGGCTTCAACTACCCATTTTACAAGTTCATCACATTACCTGTTTATGTGATGGGTGATTTTCCACAAGTGATTTTGCACAAGAAGAAATAAATAAATAAAGCTTGATAATTCACCGGAAAGGGTCTTGCAACATCTCTGCACCTTTTTACTACCTTTCTATTACCTTTTTATGACGCTTTTAGCCTTTTAAAACGCTTTTCCCTTTTTAAATCGTGTATGACCCTTAAAACGTATCGGGGACATATAAGCTCCCCTTATTCAGTGTTAGAAAGACAAGGGTTTTGGATAACATGCAATATGCCTATTTTATATATATATATATATATATATATATATATATATATATATATATATATATATATATATATATATATATATACTATTACATCTGTGTAGTCAGTAGTTAACAAGATTCTTTTTTAAGGTGGTCAGAGTCACAGATCACACTGAAAAAACACTATCCTAATAATAACACATATTGTGTTACTGTCTGCTTTGCTTTGCATACACGTTGTAATGTACATTTTAAAAGGTGCAATACAAATATAGTCTATTATTATTAATATTAATATTATCCTTCTGGTTTCATCTCATGCTGTATCTGTTTGAATTGACTGCAGCTAAGTGTAGCATTAGGATTTGGAGACGGGGAAATGAGAATAGTCATTAGCACTAATACACACCTCAAGTAGAGACTATAGATTATATTTCTATAATATATTAATAGTTAATAATACTTAATAATTATATGATTAAGAGTCTATTAGTCGATGTAGGCAACTTGAGCCACCATGGGATTTAAACCACCTATTATCAGGGCATTTAGGATAGCTAGATTGCTGTTCATTTTGCTATGCTGAGATAATGCCTGAGTCATAGACTGGTAGTCATGCAAAGGGCAGTATTTTATCGCTAACTGCATTAGTCCCACTTTCGAGCATTTACACGTTTTTACATTTTCAGTAAGAAGGGAAATCATTTGCAACGGACCTATAAAGCAGTCATAACTTTAATTACATTAAAGTATAAATCCTCTAAAAGGATACAGACTGTGAAGAAGCTACTAGTGGTACATAAATGTCCTTCCTTTTTATTAAACAGTTATTTAATAAAAAGGAAAGTTTAATTTGCAGAAAGGCACAGCTTGAATTTTGCTCTTGCAACACAAAAAACGCTTGACCTATGCTTTATGGACTTGTTGTTTATGAATTTGGAAACAAAGGTATACTGGAATACCCACTGACAGTCTACCATGTCTGTGTTGGTGACATTTATAGTGACTCAAAGCTATAACTACTTACAGAGATACTGGGAGCCAGACGTGATTGAAGGGCCTGACTAAAAACAGACAACATGGTGGTTCTGTCAACAAGTTATATAGCGTAATATTAGATAAGAGAAACCACCCACCCACCCCCCACTAAACTGCTCTCATGGGTCACACAATAAACTGTTGCGCATGCACACGTTTCAGTCAGCAGAAATCATAGACTATACACAAGCCTTTAACATATGCCTTTCACATATGAAAATTGCCACATTTCTCATCTTTTGTCACATATCTTTGTTACATGTCTGCTCACAATGGCTGTCAAGCAAAAATGCGAACGCTAACTCTGATGGATTGCGGTCGTCCGTGTCTGTCCCGCAGATACTTTAGTCATGGGTTGACCGTTTCGATAGTGAAATGATGTGAAACATTATGACATGAATGTACTGTAACAAAGGAGCTTTTTCTGCATGGAGCACACACAAAGGCACAGTTGTGTGGTAGTAATGTGTGGTGGTGGGGGTGAGACCATTCGACTCTAGGAGCCAGTGTCATGTTGGGTGGATTCATCAACTGCCAGCATTTTGTGTTGTGTCAGTGGCAGTGTGTGCGATTCAAGTGAACAATGAAAGTAGTTAACATTTTTTTATACCGGCTCCCCGCTCTATATTTCACGGTGTCATATTTTGCACAGTGATTGATTATTATTTACACTTCTGCCCACTTGCATCTTCATGGGAGAACTTCCACCGTTTTACCACCCCACACCCCCCGTCAAACCACCCACGGTCTGAGAGCAACACTTTGTGATATATGCCCTTTCGTCTCCTCCAGGATTGATTGCATCTCAGCTGCTGACGCTTTAAAACAGTTTGCTGCTGCGCACCTAGCGTTCTTATTTTCTTTTTTTTTGTCACAGTAGAGGCTCTCTCTCTCTCTCTCTCTCTCTCTCTCTCTGACATTCTCCCCCCGTGTATGTTTGTTGGTTTGTGTTTGTCGGGCGTTTTGTTGTGTGTGTGGGAGTGCAGGCGGCTGCGGCGATGGGGTGGGGGGGTTATGAAGCAGGAGGATCATTTAATTATATGTTTAAATGTCTTTCCTTTTGAACATTTGTGTTGTGCACACAAAAAACAAACCATGCACGCACACACACACACACACTCGCATGCACATAGTGAGTCACAACTAATCGGTTAAATGCTTTTTTATGGGTCTCTACGTGAAATGGGCAAAGCTCTCATGGGTCTGGATTCTGGGAAGAGGAAATAAAAGTTGTCATTTAATCCCCAGACTAAGAGTTCTGGTTTCTCGTTGTTATTCCTAAAAAGCTTCCCACAAAACTTTTGTTTTATGTGCAATGGTCGATAAAGATTAAAGATTTGTAGATTTTAGTAGTTTTTTTTTGGACACAACTCATTTTGTTGAAATGTAATTGCAAGTAAGTAAAGTCAATACGTCTCACATGTCTCATCTCTCTGTTCTCCTCTCCTCTCTCTCCAGTTCCAGCCAACATCTACAAAGTGTCAGAGGACATCACGGTGAACGAAGGCAGCAATGTGACGCTCAGCTGCTTGGCCAGCGGACGGCCTGACCCCACCATTACCTGGAGACTGCTCAACCCCTCAGGTGAGACGTGTGACATGCTGGCTCTACGCGTGAAACATGAAATGGGGAGACAACGCCGTTTTACAATAATAATAAAGAATCTATTAAAGTAATAAGATCATGTTAACATAGAGGAGTAAATAGGATAAAGATAAAGAAGTGCAGGTGTAAGTCAGTGAAATGTAAATAACCAAAAGTGTCAGTGCAAATGCAAATGCAAAAGTCAGTCTAGGGGTCCAAAAACAAAGGACAAAAAAAAGCCAAAGCGCCGGGAGGAGGGAGCAGGCCCTGACTGTTGTGAACGCAGGGCTTTTATCCTGCTGCCAATCGGGCACACCTGAACTGCATCACCTATCAAAGGGAGAGAGAGCACAGGCAAGAACACAGGCTCCCCCTTGCTGTAGAGCCTCTCTAATGTTTTAGGTTTTGTTACATTTAGGGCATTTTGTCCAAAGCATTTCTTAGTAGAAAGTAAAACAATATATCACTGTTGTAGCAGATGACTACCACACGCCACCTAAGTGGCTTTCGCTGGGGCCCTCTGACACAAGACAAAGGTAGATGGTTGTATTTATTGGAAAAGGCGAGCTGGTAGCAGCCGAGCAGGTGGTACATGCTGCCATAACCGTGGCTCTCTCCTGAGTGTGTGTGTGTGTGTGTGTGTGTGTGTGTGTGTGGTGATAGCTGGTTTATCCTGGGTGCCATGATAACTCGTGCAGCCCCACCCAGCCCCAGAGTCTAGTCAGTCTGACTCAGGGCCCGGATCAACCACACACACACACACTCCACATACACACCCCCCAACACTGAATTGAGGCTGAGGAAGCCTATTCCCCCTAGCCTGGCTCCGCCCACCTACGTACTTCCGCTCAAATTTCATTTCACTTCAGTACTAGGTCTGGCGATGCTACAATGTTAGAACGATTTCTTTTCCCCAAAATCTGCGGTCCAATCAGCGAACAGGAGGCGCGGCCTGAGAACAGTGACGTAGAGGTCGGAGGCGGGCGGAGGCTAATGCTAATGCTCACTGCATCTGCCGTTTGTATACTGCGCGCAACGTGGTTTCTGGCGCATGAAATACGTCACGACCAAACGTTAGCGATTGGTTAAGGCAGATCCAGAGTGGCACTGGGCAGAGCCAATAGGTTTTAAACTTCAACAGCACCCGCCTTCAAGTGAGACATCGTTTGTCTCTACAGCATTGCTAGACCTTTAGTATGAATGAAATGAGTACCAAGGTCTAGTTAGGACTAGGCTATATTCCCCCCCCGCTGCCAAGCAAAACAGAAAAAAAGAAAAACAGGGTTACCATACCTACACAAAACCTGGCCTCTTTACAGGGTTGCCATACCGAAAATAAAAATAAAAACAACCCCCAAACCCCACTGCCTCTACACCCCCCCCCCCCCCCCCCCCCCCCAGTGTCTCACGCCAACCCCAACCCCCCCCTCCATCCTGGAGACCGGGAACTGGGGCCGCTGCCTGGGCTGGCGGAGGTGTCTCTGTGCTGGCCGCTTGCAGGGGCTGGCTGGATGGGCTGGGAGGAGGCCTGACAGTTGGGAGGTAGCTCCTCGGAGGGCCTGGAACAGCCCTCGGTAGGCGCCCCCCCCTCCCCCTCCTCCACCAGGGCGACGACGCACAATCCCCATCTCCTCCTGGCGCATGGGGTCTTGGGCTGCTATGTCTGCTGGCAGAGGTCTGGCTGGACCCGGCTGCTCCAAGCCGCAGACGGCTGCCTCCCCTCTCCTCCGCTGGCCGTCGCTGCCGTTGAGGAAGGGCTGGTGCCGGGAGGCGGCTGTCCATAGACGTCGCTGCTGGTGTCTCCAGTGCATGTCTGGGCAGCCCTTCCCGGTCGGAGAAGGCACCCAGTGTTGGGCGCCAGTGTAGCAGATGACTCTACCACGCGCCACCTAAGTGGCTTTTGATGGGGCCCACCGACACAAGACAAAGGTGGATGGTTGTAGAAGTATCCGCTTATTGCAAAAGGCAAGCTGGTAGCAGCCGAGCAGGTGGTACGTGCTGCCATTACAGAGGCTCTCTCCTGAGTGTGTTTGTGCGGGGTTTATCCCGGGTGCCATGATTACTCTGCACCACAGGTTTACAGCCCCACCCGGCCCCAGAGTCTAATCAATCTGACTCAGGCCAGGTGAGGCAGCCATCAACCGCACACACTCCACAACGGTCGGTACAGCAAGGATGTCAAGAACAAGTTTCTAGGCGCACCATAATTGCTAGGTTTAGCTATCCTTTCCGGTATACAGCGTGGACAGCGATTGGTGAGACGCCAAGACGAATGTTTTGTTCGTTGTGGGGCACGGCTGTCGGCTCCCCATTCAGTTTCAATTAGCGGAGGGCAGGTGTGTGTGTGTGTGTGCGTATCGACGCTTCATCGGCCGCCGACTGGGTAAACCAATGCAGCCAATAAGAGGTTATGCATACAACAGCATGTGTGCTTAACCTCGAGAGGGAGTCATCTAACGCAAAGCAATCTAAAAGCGGTGTTTGTTTGGCTCTCCTTTTTAGTGTGACATTTGTGTGAGATTAGATTTGATTTTATTGTCCTCCACAGAGGAAATGGGTTACCACAGGTGTACATCACAGAGAGCACACACATAGTACACAAGCACACACAATATCACACGAGGCATCAGGTAGTCGGTTTGTCGATGGCAGGGGGGCACAAAGCTCTTTCCAATTGGGGCTTACAGGTACGAGTGCGTCGTGTCGTCTCAGCGCAGCACCGCGGAGAAATAAATACAAGAGAGAGAGAGAGAGGCCACAACCGCGGGACCACGTAGTGTATGTAACCGTCTTAAAGCCGCTCCGTAATAGGAACGTATAACTGAGAGAGGAAAGAGCGGAAAAAAAAACAAGTGGAAATATGTTCGTTGGGATTTAATCTCGGGTGTCAGTGGGGGATGAAAAATGTGCGGGACGGCTGATAAGCGCGGCGTGTGATGGATGGAGACGCTCCGACAGACAGCGCTCCGGCCCTGATAGCATCCGGGCTGTGATTAAAAGTTGTTCTTCTTCAGTTGTCTCTATCAATTAATGTGACCCCTTATCAGATCAAACATGTTTTTCAAAAACTAAATCTGCCGGCCACACCTGGCAAGCCCCGACCGAACGTCGGATTGGTTATTCTGTCTTTTTATTTTATTTTTTTCTCTCTTCCCGCTTTGTTGATTTTTAAAGCACAGCCCTAATCCTGTCCGCCATTTTGAATCTATCCGGGCTTCTTTTTCCCCCCCGCGCGTTCGCCATGCGGCACGAGGAGCAGCGACCTGTGTCCGTCGTGTAAGAACAAGAATCAACAACAAGACCTGCGCCGTGGGTCCGCAGAGCTTACGCGACCAAATAAAAGTGTATCGAAATTCAATAAAAGCATGTAGACGGGGCCGAAGAAATATAAATGCGTAAGTCCAATCGCAAAAAGGATTTGAGGTATTATTCAGCCATGTGTTTTGTAGCCCCCCGCCACCCCCCCCCCCTATAACTCCTTTTATTCTCCCTCTTTCTCTCTCTCTATATATATATATATATATTTTAAAGGTGGGCCGAACAGCCTCTATAAAAGCTTCCTGCTTTATTGAGCTGCATAAGCAGGGAGTAGGGCGTTGCATGAGGCGGGACGATCCCGGCACTGGCCTGGTGGACACATGCCAGTGTGTGTGTGTGTGTGTGTGTGTGTGTGTGTGTGTGTATGTGTGCCCGTGGGGAGGCGGTGGCCAGGCTGTTCGTGAGCCTTCTGCACCGTTGTTATTTTTTCCTCCCCATTGTTTTTCAGGTGTCCACAATCCCCCAGAATGCATTGTTGTTGCCCGGCGTGGGGAGGAATGCTGGACTGCTGAGAGAGATAATGATGTCTGGCAGCCTGCAGACTTACCCCCCTCACACACACACACACGCGCACACACGCACACACTCACTCCTCGCTCCAGCAACTTTACTGCTCTGTTCCTCCGCTAGCTGCTAGCTAGTTATTAGCAGCTAGCCTCCTCTCTGTACTGTAGAAATAAAAAAAGGTCACATGCATATTTAGTTTTACATGGACATCACAAGGACGCTTGCAGATGAGGCAAAGGTCAACTTGTTACATGCATGCGCACACTCACATACGCACGCACGCACACCCACACACACACACCCATTTGAGCAATTACGCAACTCGTCTGACATAAATGAATAAGGCCAGAGCTATTATAGAGAGAGCGGTGCCACTCCCGTTGACTCCCTTAATGTGACAGGAAAGTGACTGCAGTACCACGCTTGAGCACCGGGGGCAGCGCGCTAGACAGCGCAGAATGCATGGCCACGGGGGTGAATGGAGCTATAAACGCTATAAAACGACAATCTCCATCCATTGCAGCTGTGTGTGGACTATTTGCTGCGACTGTGCAAGCGACACAATCTACGGGTCATTATGAATACACCATTATTTGGCGATGCGATTGATGTGATATGACCTTCCTTTTTAGAGCGATTGCACTGGCGCTGAGGCTGCACGGCACGACGAGCAGCTGGCAGCAGTGGCAATCCTCCCGAATCGCTTCATTTTTCTTTAAATAGGCATCGTTCGACTAAAGCAGGCGCATATTTTACATCTAAGAAGCATATTTCTTGCCTTAAAAGTTCTCAAAGAATGGGTGAATGTCGCTCGCACATGAGTAAATGGCAACCCTACACTGTTTTTTTGTTGCACCCCTGGTGTTGGCTTGACATATTCAGCCATGTGGCGTCTCTTCTTATCCGAATATCTTTGAGGACACAGTCGTTTGGAAGCGTTACCTCGCGGTTATCTTGTAATGGGGTTTGCTCGTTGTTGCCATGCCAACAACTAGTCGTCCCTCGCAACCAGAGAGCCTTTTCATCACTGTGGGGCCAACAAGGGATTCAGCCATGCCCAGCAATAACTTGTAGTAGTAGTAGTAGTAGTAGTAGTAGTAGTAGTAGTAGTAGGAGGAGTGTTTCTTTCTTTGTGATTTTATTCTAGAGACCAACAGAGAATTGCTGCATTTTCAGTGAAAAGGTAGAGAGAGGTTTTATGTAGATTTACTGTGCTACTTTCTGAATATATGCAAAACAATAAGACAACTCTTTTATTTTTTTCTCTAAATTGTATTCTTTATTTGTGCATATAGTTATGTCTCTACATGTGCGATAGATATGTAGATTGTGTGTGTGTGTGTGCGCGCGCACGCTCGCACATTTTAGATGGTACTGTGCATATCAATAGTGTTCAAGTAGACAGAGGCATATCCATGTAAGGACTTGTGAGACATAATGGATGAGGAGATGCTATCCAGCAGTTTCTGAAAAGAGTCCACTTCATCATTTAATTTATTTTTTTTTGGCTGATTTATGTCATTTGTATTTCACTCCTGAACAAAAGAGAGAGAAGCGTTTTCCCTCCGAAGACAAGCATTTGTCTTCACGTCGCTACCTCCTGGCGTTCCATCACCTATTATAATGAAAGTTATTTATTTGCATTCAATTTAGTCAAACGTTCAAAATAGGACAGGACCAATAAAAGGAAGAGACGCAACAAGCCATAGCAACAGGGATGATGTGAATTGAACCCCAAATTGCAAGCTGTGGACATTGTTCTATTTGTATCGAATTGAATTGAAAAATGTCCCAACACAAAATTAAGTGCTAAACAGACCGTCCTTTGTGTTGTGGTTTACCATTTGTCTTTTTAAAGAAAAACGAAACTTAGTCTGTGCACAAATCCAAATAAATTAAATGTGTGTGTGTGTGCGCGTGCATTTGTATGTGTGTGTTTGATGACATTGTAAAATTACAGGCTTTTACATTTAATGAAATTACATAATTGATGGCCTTATCCACCCCTCCTCATAGAAGTTTGCAAAAAAAACATCGATGTAACATCGTTGTAAATAGTCTGGGTGTCATCTTTGTTATTATGAATAGGAACGACGCTAATAGACGCAATGGCGCGAACAACGCTAAAATGTGCGTCATTCAACTCACGCAAATAGTCCGCTCGAGTTGGAATTTGTCAACAAAGCGATCCCGCCGTCGAACTTGCGCGAATAACGCAAGGTGAATATGCGCTTCGCGTTGGGTGTGAATACAGCAGTAAAGAGTGATAGTGTTGCTACTGCGGTGAGCAAGGGCGTTTGGTTTTAGAAGTGGTGGGGACAATAACCAAAAGCTTGAGTGTGGTTTGAAAAGTGCTGGGTACCCTTATGTAAGCTATTCATCCATTCAACGCTGCATTACAATATGCTCTACAGTGTATTGTCAGGTGTTGAAAATCCTATTTGAACAATAAAAGTTGAAAACCACAGTTTGTGTTTTGGCTAGTTTTGCAAACGGCGTTGGAAACACCAGGGTATTGGCTCGGGATATGTAATACTAATACACAGAGGACAAAGAACAGTGTTGGCAATTTAACACTTCTCTTGACATCAACAAAGTTTACCAGACAAACAATGCCAGACTGTAACGGGGGTACGAAATGAAACAAGGTACTGAGCATCAGCCTTTTGAAGAAGAGCAAGGGCTGCTGGTAGCCTATGTTATGCTGCATTAAAAAACGGAAAAAAAACAAGCGCCCAGAGGAGAATTGCATCTGCCAAATCCTCACCACCAGTAAAGTATAAACACTCGCGAAGGACCAATGTCGACTTCACTCGTTACAACATCATATAAGCAAATTGCCCGCAAATAAAATCCCCTACAGTTTAGGATAATCACACAGGTTATGCGAGAACATATTTATGTTAGGATACCAGGCTCCAAGTCTAACGTCACATATCTCAACCAGACAAAACAACCGCACTGGCATAGGAATCGCACCGTGTGTACCAGCTGCAATCTGTATAATGCATACTAGCTGGAGCACCAACCAGAATCAGATCACAATCGTAGCTTAGGACCGTGGGTAACCTTTGACCAGATCACGAGCAAACAAAACCAGCAGCAAAGTTTAATTAAACCAATTTCTTACCTTATGTGGCCTCCACATGCAGGCTAGATGATGTATATATCCATATCCATTTCGTTATCCAGTGTCACAAACATGCTTTTTACAGGAAGCAAAAGGACCGGCTATTTTCTGAATAAAAATGTACATTTTGGCTGTCTGTCTTGAAAATAAATTAAGCCACTTCTCCATTATAACGCTATGTACAGACAGCACACGTTTACCCTCCCCCCTCCCCCTTGTGATGACATTAACTATAATTTCAAAACAAAAAAAGGCTTAAGTCGCAAGGCTATTTGACTGGATCCATCATGTCTAAGAGAAAAGCTGGAACCGATATCAGATCCTTTTTCAGCAGGCAAAAATGTGCTGTAAGTGCAGAGAAACCTACAAATTACCTTGTTTTACGATGTTTGATATTAACTGACTCAGTTAACTGCTAGTTCCCATCTATTGCTAACGTTAACAGTTAGCTAGCAGCAACACTGCAGTTAGCTACATACCGGCGGCTGTAGCTACAGTCTATGCTTTGGCTACTACACATTTCTGTCTTCCACTTTTATTGGTTGACTGGAATACCTTTTGTACAGTAGCGATGGTTTAGTGTTCTACAAACATTCCATAGACAACTCAAGTTAATTCCATGATATTGCGTTAGCCTTTGCTAGTACTAGTCATAAAAGCTAGCCTCCCAAGTTCACCGTTCTCTCACGCCAGAAAATAGACAGCCTGCCAACTGCCAAGTGTAGGCCTGCTGGAATGAATGCCCACAGGTGCGTGCACCACGGATGAGATACTGATGATCACAATCCCCTCCCCCTCATTTGCTCCGAGTCCACACACAGCCGGTGTGCATGCTGTGAGGATGTCATCGTGCGCACCTATCGCATGATTTAGACTTGACGGTTTCGGTTGAGTATGTGGGGATTTTTTCGGTCGCAAATGGTTTGCACATTTTTAAAAGTGGTGGGGACAAAATTCAAATTATAAATAGTGGTGGGGACATGTCCCCCCCCGTCCCCCCCCGTAATCTACGCCTATGGCGGTGAGAACGGCTCTTCTGAATCTGTGGTTTGGCACCTATGTCACAATGTCTCCATCCATTACATCTTCTCAACAGGCCTTATAGTCTGGCATTATATGGGTGCCTGGATTTTTATCTTTCAACGCGACTAAATGTCATAGTCAACCTCTGCCAGGGGATATATATATATATATATATATATATATATATATATATATATATATATATATATATATATATATATATATATATATATACGGTATATATATATATATATATATATATATATACGGTATATATATATATATATATATATATATATACGGTATATATATATATATATATATATACGGTATATATACTGTATATATATATATATATATATATATATATACCAGAGTAGCAAGCAATAAATAATTTCATGTAAATCAGGCCAATAAAGCAGTAAAAGGCCAGGCAATAATGAGCCGAGCTGACAAACACGGGCAGTAAAAACTGACGAGCTGATACGCTATACCAGCCCCCCGAAAGTTGACAGAATTCATTAACAATCTGCCGAGGTGTTGCGTTGCACAGTTTTCTCTGCGGCACCTATTGTCTTGTCTCCGAGTAATTTTTTACATATTTAAAAAAATCCACAACGCCGCAAGTGCTCTTCCAACAACAACACACACAAAAACCTCCTAATGACTTGAGTGACAGATGAAGAGTCTGAAACGGTGCGAGGGTGTTGTGAGTCTAAATTGTCGTACCTTTTGTTTATGGTGCAATAGTTGATGGCAGCTTTCCTCAAGGTGTCCACAATGATTACGGCTCTTTTCTTTCCCTGTGGGGCCAAGGCCAGCCAATGAGATGATGCTTTTCCTCGACTCTTCTCGCTAACATTACTATTATATTTGCTGTTATTGCTGCCGTTATTGCTGGGAGGAAAATTTGATTTTAATTGCTCTGTTTGGGTCTTCCTAATAACCGAGGGCAGATAGAGTATGGTAATTTGATAGGTGCTTAAAGAAAGAAAAGAAACAAAGCAAAGTATATATACATAGACCAACAACAACTGTGAGTTATTCACATACTGTATATAACATATTGTCCATGGCAAAGGAATTTAATCAGATATTTTATTTGTAGTTTGAACTCAAACTCTGACTCCACCATCCACCATGTGGGCGCCACAGTGAATATTGACCTGAGGAACGTGTTGCTCAAACTTGTAATCGAGAGCGAGAGAGAGAGAGTCATGTAGTCAGCAGGATGTGCAAATGCACAATGTTATTGTGTGTGGGGTCAGGTGCAGCATGCCTGTGGTTAGTCACTTGCATTGTGAAGCAGTGTGTGTTGCGTTGCTGTTTGCTCAGTTAGCATGCACCTGCGGTCTGTTGGTTATACTCCTGCTTGTAATGTGAGAAAGGGGAGGTGAGGGATGGACTACCGCCCCCCCACACACACACACACACACACACACTGCCTCCCCCCTACAGGTGTGAAGACGGGATGATACATTTGAACCGATGGTCAAGCCGATAACTCTTCATAGGATGCCGCCGGCAACACCAAAATAGAAATTAGGAAAAAGTATGAAAACTGTATGACCTACACCCCCCCACACACACACACACACTCATACACACACCTAGCCTCTCGCTCCCAAGATATCTCCCTCCCTCCCTCGGGCGTCAGCATAGCATAGCGCTGCAAAGGAAGGCCCACACGGCGAGAAAAAGGAGCAGGGGAAAGAAGTCATCCTCGCCTCAGGGAAAGAAGGGAACAGGTGGGAAAGACAGAACAAAAGAAAGGAGGACAAATGGTGCTTTAGTATGCAAATTGGTTGGTTTCATTAGATGTGCAATCACTCATATCCTTAGCTGTTGTAGCGCCGGTCGTTAATTAATGTTCAATTATCCATTCCGAGGTGCGTTGGACTCCCCGGTGTAATGGGATTTGTCAGGTCTGAGCTGACGGGCCGCGGCGGCGGCGGTGGCGGCCGCGTCCTCGTGCCTCCGCCGCTCCTCCCGACCGTGACCACAAACATCTGGGCCCTCTGGAGAGTCCGCTGCTGCTGCCGCTAAAGTAGGCCGGCCAGGCCTCCCCACAAGCTGGGATCCGGTGTCTCTCGTTTGCGCCGGCGCTCCCCCATGTGTGCCCTCAGCCCCCGCAGGTGTAACGTCCCTGACCTCCGCTGAGAAAGTCTCTTAGAGAGTTGCTTCATCGCCTAGGGAGTTAACATTGGGTACAATGTAGATATAATAATACAGCTGTTGACACCTTTTTGGTGTTTTTCTTGGGAGGGTGAAAAGATAACGTCCATTTCCATTAAATGGTGCTTTTTTATCATTTATTTTAAAAAGACAACACTTGAGCCACACTGTTGTTCGGACTTAACTCCCCTCACTCGATGGAATCGCCAACGGCCCGATCTGTTCTCGTGAAACGCTTCAAACCTTAACTGCACACTATAAATCTGGGGGCAACAGTTTTAATAGCACCGGGGATATTAGCGGCTCACCTACCAAGGCCTTGTGATTTCTGCTGAGTGAGAAGCCATAACATCCTTAGAGGAGAGCCTGAGGATGGGGAGGGGGGGGGGGGGGGGGGGGGGGGCTAGGCTTTTAGAGGGCGACACTGAACACCATGTGCATCCTTCCTACAGCACTCTCACTGTGAGACCCATGCTCAATCACGTCTCCACCCGGACAGGACTCTCTCTCTCTCTCTCGCTCTCCCTCCCTCTTGCTCTCACTCCCCCTCATGCCCTCTCCACCACCCTCGTCTCTCGACACAGTATGCTTTCCCAATCCTTTTCGCTCCCGGACGGCCTCGCTCTCCGTCTCGCCCTCCTATCACTCCCTCCAGAGCAGTGTGACAGCAGCCACTTCACTGTCCTGCCCCTCGTCTCTCACTGTCCTTGGGGAGATAGAGCGCAGTGTCGCACACGCACAGACACCCACACGCACACACGCATACATACAAACACAAACGCACGCGCGCAATAGTCACATGTGTCCATGCATCCTTAGGGATGGCATTGATCAGAATGTACCTCCCATGACCCCGGTGAATTTAGAGTGGGCGGGTGACATGCGCATGCATGCTTATCACGGCCACAAGCATTTGCCGGGTATCACTGAGAGAGAGAGAGAGAGAGAGAGAGAGAGAGAGAGAGAGAGAGAGTGACTGACAGGGTTGCTGATTGTACAAGTGACGTGTGACAGCTCCTTGTCTCCTTGAAGCGCCACACGCTTGCATTGTGTGTATTTGCACATGTATGTCTGGAAGTATGGGTGTGCGCGTTTGTGTGGGAGTGTGTGTTTGTGTGTGTGCGCACATAAATCATTGTGACCATGTCCGTGTCTGTCTTTACATAGTGTGTGCGTGTGTGCGCATGTGCACTTTCTTGCGCAACACGTCCGCATGCCTGAGTGCGTGGATGCAGGTGTTGGTGGTGGTGCGTCTTGTGTGTAAAGTTTATGTGTAATAACTTCATCATTGGGCCATTGGGGGGAGGGCAGGACAGCTGTTCCTCAGTCTCTTGACTGGTCTCAGATCTGTTTCCTGTCACCGTTGAATTGTTTGTTTGCGTGCGGGGGCCATCAGCAGCTGGCCTGGAATCGGTGCGCTCCCAGCCACTACACAGAGCATCTTGTGCACAGCTTGGCCCGTATCTGCTCGGCCTCATTACATCCACTCACTGCTCTGCTGGCAAACACAGAGGCTCCCTTTTGTTTGAAGTCACCAGTCTCTCCAGAGCCTCAGCCCTTTTCGTTTTTTTACAGCCCATAGGCACTTTCTTTTTTATTTTAAGTACACAACTTTACTGCGTTACCCTCCTGCGCCTGTGGGTGGGGAAGGGATGGAGCTGGGGTGGGGCTCGACACGGCTTAAAGTCGTTGGACAAGAGCCAGTTTTGCAGTTTGAACCTCTTTCCACCAATAAAGGACAATCATAATCCCTCATTACTGTTGCATTCAAGATGCGATTGTAATGAGGTCTTCGAAAGTATGTCGTAACGTACTTTATCCTTAAACCCCTTAAATGCACAAACCCCTATTTTGAACTAGCTAAGTATGAAAATGAAGTCCATCAAATTATACTCACCCTTGTCCACAAGGTCCACACATAAACAGGTTTTTCTAAAGACGTTTCTCTGCGTTTTGGCCTCCCGTCCGCACCAAACGCTTTTTGAAAAACTCTTCCAGGGTGGAGATTTTTCTAAACGTGTTTTCTGTGTATTCGTATGGACCACTGTTACACATGACAACTGTTGTTTCACACATTGAGCATGCGCCAGAAACCGGCAAATAATGGAGTTTTATATAACACCTTTGGTGGGGACAGGAAATAAGTTTTCAGAAATACCCATATATGTGTGGACATGACCTGAATGTATCTAAAACACCAGAGCACATTCTGCACCACAACATTAACTGTCAGCTTAAAAACTTAAAAGCAAGAGAAAGCTGGTCGGGTGTGCTAATTTGACTTGATATAATGCCAATTTATCAAAGGGTTTGCTAGATTTAAAAAGTAGATACTTCAAAAGATTTTTAAAGATACGTAAAAGCAACACACCGCATTCATCAAAGGAGATGAACAACATGAAATGCTGTTGTGGGAGTATCTGTATTCCATAATATGCCTCAATACAGAAAAAACGGATGGGGCAAAATGTGGGAGGGATGTTATTTGATCCTACAGGATTAAGTAAAAGCATCCATGTCCTATGACACGTTTACAGAAGACCTCTCACTATTTATATCGTCACAGATTTAGAGGTGTCATTTCACCCTCCCATGTCAGGTAGTGCTTGGTGGGAGCTATAGGCTAAACGGGGTCATCCCATTGACTACAGCCCTGCTCACCACAGAGAAGTTGAGGATCAGTTGAGTTTGACCGAGAGCTCCCTGAAGGAGGAATGAGTGTTACTTCACACACGGAAATGTACATAGCATCATTTGAACAAGGTTAGCCGGCTCCACAGGCCACCTACGGCATGCCTTTGGGACGAAAACCTCCTTCAAATTCACAAATCATTGGCAAACTCCCATGTCCCCTTGCACTGGTAGCACATTAGTCTACTGTTCCACAACCTGGACAAAAACAAGATTGAATCCACTCTGTTAAAGGATTTAGCCCCAGTCTCTGGCACAGTCACTAATATTATTTTTGGTCAAGGTTGCTTTTTCAGCAGTTCGGTTGATGTAATTTGTTTGCGTTCTGAATCGTGGAACGGTTCACCTGAAGCGCTTCAAGGCTACCATGAACTGTAAACTGTTAATAAAAGTACATTCTTCTTGGTCACACTCAATGCAAATATTGTTTGTGCCGTCTCCTTATAATGTTCCTAATAAATATGACATTATGGACTTCTTAGCATATTGGATTACGTTGCTGCAGTGTTCAACACTGCAGCAAAGTTTATGACAAGCGCAGAAGCTTGGCCCTCCATCATGACATCTTTTGCATGAGTTACACACACACACACACACACACACACATACACACACACTCACACACTAAGTCCATTCCCCGCTCGACCTTCCTCTGCTTGTTCAACACAAAGCCCCTTTCTCCTGTGGTTAAAAAGGAAGCCTATTAAATCCATCTGGACAGTAATGAGAAATCGTGCTACGACAACAGGCTTTGTGTCAGGAAAAAAAAGGAGTCAAATATACAGCCTTGGATGGGATTTCCTTCAATGAAACATTTGTTTTTTTGCTTTTGTGTTCATCCACAATTAGTCTTCTCATAAAGTCATGGTCCAGAAAAAAAATTAATTAGGCTGCAACCCACGATATAACAGCCATGCTAGACAAACCATGCATCAGCCAGCCAAACACAGCACTGGAACAGAGAAGGGGAAAGACTGGAATAGAGTACAAGAAGAGGCGAGAGGATTGACAGCGCTTGCAAAACAGCCAGCTGTGCCACTTGGTTGTGCGTATCTTTTCCTCGGCTCAAGAAGCGGCAAATAAACAGCCATTTTGTCTTTAGCTCCAGCACCTGTTTTTTTCTGCACTGCTAGCGACAGCAGTGGCGACTAATGGTTTGTGTCTCGCTGTGGAAGTTCTCCCTTTGTGATCAAGCCACTGGAGCATGACTGAACAAAATAGGAGTTATTCATCAATATCACACTGCTACTTGGCCGTTCAAAATCCACACATTTGCTCGCTGTTATTATTAAAGTGTTTAGCAGTTTTCTCTTGTCAAAAAAGTCTGGTATTTTTCTTGTATCGGATTGGCAAGTCAAGCATAGATCAATAAGTTGAAGGGTGCTTTGTGTTGGACTCATCGCGGCTTGTCGGTTCGTACTGACTCACCAGAATATTGAGTTGTGAGCACATCATCAGTTAGGAAGAGTCTTGCGTGGTGGACAGGGTTTGGCAAGCTGCTGTCAATATGAGCCGTAAGTATGATAAAACATTAATTCAGTGTGACCACATCCCATGTATGTATCATAACACTCTGCCCTGGAAAAGTAAACTTTGACAAGAGGAGTGACTTGGTTTGCCGATGTTGCAGTGACCCTTCATTAATGTCACACTGTCTCATGGACACACTGTGTGTGGACCTTGAATCTTGAAGCAAGCACAGACTGGTGAAACACATGCATTCCTGCATGCAACCCACCTACCCACACATACGCGCACACAAAGACCTAGAAGTGCGGAAGGGATGTGTACATACACACGCTCAGACTTGGCAACAAAAAACAAAAAAAAACAGACCATAGAAAATGAATGTTGCAGGATATTTCATGCTACGCAACTCTGAAGTTTCCCCAAATCAACTGTTTAACATATATTAGCATTTTCCAAAACACGCAATGTTACGCAGCGTGGTAAAGTGACGCCGATGAAAGATGCATGAGGATATTCAAATGGGAATCACCCAGTTGCCAACGGAAGTTGGCTGGTTGTTTGACTGCCTGCTTGCCTTTTTTATTTATTTATTATTTTGGTGGGGGGGGGGGGGGGGGGGGGGGGGCTAAGTCTGTGCTGATATTTACCCCCTTCCCATGGCTGTCCTTCCGTCTTGCCGAGTGGTTTGCTTGACACAGAAAACTTGTTGACACAAAATTACCCGTACAATGCAAATCTCTACCGAGCAGGCGTGTGAGCAGAATGAGCTGCTTCCCGCCCCCTTGCACTGTTAAATCCCTCACTCAAAACCGCCTGGTGCGTCTCCAAAAGGCAACCGTGGATTCAAAAGTAGACCTACAGTGTGGTCGGGAAATGAAGCAATTATAATCCATTGTCTTGTTCGGGGTGGGCCTGCATCAGGCTCCTCTTGAAAAACAACAAAAAAAAACGGAAAGAAAGAAAGAGGCAGAAAGCCAAAATGAGGCGAGGCGTCTGGCACAAGTTTGAGTTAGGAAGAGTTTCTGAAAGAAACGTTAAACTCATGTGTTACTAATGCAAGTGTTTTGAAATCCCAAGAAATAAATGGAAATGTGCATCTAGTACACGTTAAACGTCTCAAGAGCCCTAGAATGGCTTGGCGCCGTGCCGACCGCACAGCCTCTTCATCACAGTCCGGCAGAGGATGAGCCTTCGGCCCCCGCCCCATCCAACAGCACCGCTCGTAACTGACCAATCACAGCCCACCGCCAGCCTGACCTGGTATGCCCAGTCTGAGGTTGTGACCATGAACACACTTCTGTCCGAAATCACTCATGTCATAGATTTAACCATTAATTGCATGAAATGGTAACACACTTTAGTTTGGCGGTACGGTTCCACTCCTTTAGTGTGCTCCCTGCTGTGGGATTTACAGCATGACATACAGATGTCAGATACAGCATAACAACATTTAACAGGTTGCACTGTACAATCCCTCCCATGGGGTACATCAGATATCTCAACCCATTGTGTAGCTTATGTACAATACGGAGCAGAGCCGAAGCAGGTGGAGGCTGGAGGTGCTGGTGGGTGAAATCCAGCTCAGCACTTAACTTCGCAAGGAGTGCGTGTGAGATAACAGGTCTTCAATTGACCGCCTATCAGTGTAAACACGTTTGATTGGACCGTGTTAGCTGTCAGCTGATAGGCGGTGCATGACTGGAGTCTTCCTGCCAGAACTATCTATGCCCATTGGTGCTCCTCTGGGGATAGGAGATCTCCCCCCCGGGATTATATTTATGCTCCACGGCAAACCAGGTGGAGCAGCAGCAGCCACAACACTATAGCAATTACAACAACAACAACAACAACAACAACACCAACGTCGGGCCAACATCTGAGTTCTCACGTGACACGGCCTTACCGGGTCTAATGGTCTAATGGTGACCGATGACACGGATGTGATGTGCTTCGCATGCATGAAGGCAGGGGCGCACGGCTATGTCTGCAGGGGGGGTGTGTGCGGTGGTGCAGTGAGCGTGTGCAGAGACGAGAGGAGGTAGGCGTTTGACAGTTGTCTCGGTGACCACTCGCCCCCTCGCCTCCTCCCCAGCCGGAGTCAGCGCCCACAATGTTCTCATGTGTCAGAGGAATTTATCCCAAGAAGCTTTTATTTGTCCTGTGTGAAATGCATTTTGTGGGACACTGTCTGAATTGTCAAAATGATTTTATTGAATCTAACAATATATAGAAATATATTCTTAAATATTTCAATGTTTTGAAACAAGCCAGACACAAAAATCACAGATGCAGAAACAAGCCGTTCTTTTCTATTGGATCTCTCCAATTGGAAAATGATGTTATTGTAGATAACATAATTTATTGTGATTAGTCCTACGTTTCGTAGGACTAATCATTCTGGCACTTTATAATCACACAATAATGTGTGGATTATGTGCTATTAACTGCTTAAATCACAATGAATACCTTGCCATCTTGATCGCTTTATGACAATAACAATATGCAGTTATACTTGTCAAGCAAAAAAAAGCTTCAAGACATATTTTTTCAAGAGTTTCTATTCACAGACTACCATGTGATTCTTAACAATGGTAACTTGGTTATGTATAGTTTCAATAAGCCTAATTCCAGCATCTGTGTGCAGGTTCTCCAGCCAGTGTGATTAAGTTAATTACAACTCCATTATATTCTTGTTGCGGTCCCACGCTAATTACTTTAGTCTCACAGGTTAGAAAACAGACGTTTTGCTCAATATTCCAATTGTGTTCCTCAGTGTAGCTTGAGGCCACCGACTCGTATCCGGCACCTCTCCCACGACAAGCAAAAAGGAAAGTTTCAATACTGAATACAAAGAGAAAGTGTACGTGTGTATGTGTGTATGTGTGTGTGTGTGTGTGTGCCTGTGTGTGCGTGTGCGCTTTGTGTGTGCGTGTGCGCATGCGTGTGCACATGCGTGTGATTTCATGTTGTGTCCAACTATAAAACAAAAACTCAGAAGTCAGAAGTGCACAAGATGACGCCCACAAGTGTCTATGTGCGTGCGTGTGCGCTTGTGTGTGTATTCTGATGTATGCCGACGCCCTCTGGTCGCTTTCACGCGTGCAATACAGATTCACTATGTTCTAATCACTGGAGATGTAGTCTGGTTTACCGGATGTGGGTTGTTGGTATAAGCCTGCCCAAGCCTGCCATTGGGTGACTGAAAGTAGTCGGCCAATGGCAGGCTCTGGGCGGGCTTTTACCTGCAAGGGCACCGTTGCTGCATCCTGGGCTTAGCACCACCCAAGACGATTGTGATTGGTTAAAGAAATACAAACTAGACGGTGCGTTTCTTTCCTCTAAACCAGAATAATAGTGAGTAGAGACAGACCTTTTTCCAGCGCTGGCACAGCGCTAAAACAAAGTGTGGCGATAGGTCTGGCTATGCGAGGCTACTGGAGACGTGATGCCTACAATGCGTGCGTGCCTGCGAATGCATGCACCTGCTTATCACCTCTGGGTGAACAGATGAATGACGTCTTCCACACTTCCTTATTAGAGAGATCACATGTGAGGCAGAGTGCACCCACTGAAGACCTAACAGCTCCCCGAGGTGGGGCATCACAACGTTATTATGATAAATAATAAAATAACAACCGTGTGCATTCTAAATGACTGGTCCCTCAAGCAACCAATCAGATCCCCTTCATGATTGAGTTGCTCCACATGTAAGAGTGTGTGAGAGTGCGGCTCACTCAGACACACACGCACACACACAAGTGTGTGTGTGAGTGTGTGTTTGATCGTGATCGTTTCTGCCTCTCTTCCTCTCATTCTCTCCCTCCTCTTTCTGCTTTCTCCTCTGTTTCTTTTATCGTCTTCCTCCGCCCATCTGCCTTCGTCGTCCCTTCGTCCTTTCTGTTTTTTTTGTTTTTTTTTATCTTCCCTTCTCCTTCTCCTTCATCTCCTGCTTTCCCTCTCACTCGTCTCTTGCTCCTTTTTTTTTGTTCTCCAAACCCCGTCTTGTGCCAAAAACCCAACGCGACAAGATGAGAATGCTTCAATAGGGATTTCCATGGTAACGGATTCTCAATCACAGCCCTCTCGGTTTTGGGTCAGGTAGGCGGTTGGCACGGAGACGGCAGGATATGGTTCTGCTCCTGGCTTTGATTGTGATCTTGCCGATCGTTCAATCATCACGAAATTACACTGAGCTCCAGAATGCTCTCGGGGAGAAAGGAAGTTCACCATGGACGTTCACCTGAATCGCACGTTTGGATTGGATGGTGATTGGATGAAGCGTGCAGAATCGCTGATAGGGAAACTTTGCGAAAAGAATACAGATACTGAAAGATGTGCGATACCATACCTGCTGCTTTTTATGTTGGGTTTAGGCGATATTAAAGGTTGCACTAAATAAGGTGAACACTGAATACATTGCCAGAATGTGTCAGTAGAGTGTGTCTATAATTGTGTTATATAGTGCAAATTATTCATATTCTAAAATAGTCAAATAATAAATAAACTCATCAACGATAAATATGAATAAATTCATGCCTGACAATTTTCTCTGTTTATCCTGACCTGTCACGCACACTCACAAGTGGTAAAATTGGCTAACAAACAAACACACTCAGATTTCACAGGATTAGCCTGCTGAGCTTGCAGGGGTAGTTAATTAAGAAATGTATTGCAGCATAAACTCTGTGCATGGCCCTTGTTATTGCGTAGGCTTGCAACCCTAGGGGCTCGGACACAATGCTGCTATAATACACAGACATGGTGCAGTTTGCTTGCTTTGATATTTTGCAATTGTCTTATACAGACATTGTATTGGACATGGTTGTTTGTGTGTGTGTGTGTGTGTGTGTGGTGGTATGTCCACCAAAGCAGAACAGCAAGTTTTTCAACTAACCTCCCGTATAGTCCCAAGTCCCTGAAGTTGTTGGTTCATTTCCCGGGGCACTGTGCCTCAGCCTGAGCTTGATGCCCCTCAGCTGGAACACAAGCAGAAAACTTGTGAGCGAGATCACTGATATTTACTGCAGTGAGAAACTCTGCTGTTTACCTCCGGCTCCCTTGGGCTCTCCTGGCTGCAATGCATTTCCTGAGCAGAACGGAGGAAAAAAATATAAACTAAGGAATTAAAGGACATATATATATATATATATATATATATATATATATATATATATATCGCCTATATATACATATAGGGGATATGGTTGTAAAAATGTTGTTGGCCCTCTGAGGCTCCTGCTGTCATTCACTGGGAGTAATTGTTCGGAGGGGAAATAATACAGAGTTGGCTTTATGGAAACTACTTGTTTCATGTCATGTTATATTATTTTTTAAGCAATTCGTACACAATCATTTTCGTTTATAGTGTATGTAAACACTCGGTTGTCCACATAGCCTGTCCATACCAATTACAGTTGTGTGAAAAGTGAGCAAGTAGGTCAAATCCATAGAAATCCTGACCACATAAACAGCATATTATTTTCTTATGAATTCACTGAATTTCACCAATATGATTAAAACCTATGAAAAAAGCATTTATAAAGACAATTTGTAATGCATGTTTGTTGACATTTAACAAAAGGTGAGCCTGTTTAATTACCCTTCATGCAATAGTCTTGAGGCAAGAGTATGAATCGTTCACATAAAAAAAAAAAAACTGGTCATAAAAAAAAAAAACTGGCCTAGTCATTGTGCTGCTATAGCTTTACCTTTGTTTTCAGTGGTGATTAATATTACGCAATTAATGCTGTCTGCGTGCCTGGCATTCTCTTCTCTGTGACACAGCCATAGATCACCAGGACGCCATAAACGTTAATAAACCTTCCTTCCAAATCAGCCTGCTCTGTGAATGGCTTATGGGTGGATAATATACAACTAGTGAGCCTTTTTTTTATCTTTTTATCTTTATCCTGCTATTGTTCATCTTGTTCAAAAAACAATGAGAGCCATTACAAAGTTAAAGTTGGGGAAAACGACACGGTTCTCTAACCTGCATCCTTTTTTGTCCCTTGTTCTTTCGTGTGTCCCTCTGGCAGCCGAGCCCCTGGACGGGGAGGAGTACCTGGATATATCGGGAATAATGCGGAACCAAGCCGGACGCTACGAGTGCAAGGCCAGCAACGACGTCGCCACGCCCGACGTCAAATACGTCAACGTCGTCGTCAACTGTAAGTGTGGCTGCGTGACATGTCTTCATCCTCATTACCAGTGTTGTGCTAGTTACTGAAAAAGAGTAACTAGTTACAGTTACTAGTTACTTTGTAAAAAAGTAACTCAGTTAGTAACTCAGTTACTTAAACCAAAAAATAATGCGTTACTGAGAAAGTAACTTTCTGAGAAAGTAAACGTTCTTCCAATGCTCCCATTAAATAAAGTTTGATTGATTGAGTTCCCCTCTCACCTCATTTCAGTTCTGTACTGAATAATACAAACTGTTGAAGATTAAAACAACTGTTCAATTCATTTAAATCCACATCACTGAATCATCCAAGCAATATGATCCGTTGTGCACCAACACAAACCTTAACACAAACACCAAAGTATTGCACCAAAGGGGGCGCGCAATAGTAACACACCACGGACCTATGACCGGCGGGCGGACCTATGACCGGCGGGCGGACCTATGACCGCCGGGCGGACCTATGACCGGCGGGGTTGTCTCAAAGGAGGACAAATACGCGTCCGGCTTGCTGTGCCGGACGCCGGACAGGACATTAAAAACAGACAGTCCGGCCTAAAACCGGACTGTCGCTCAGTTTTTTCGCTTTGCTCTCGAGTTGAAAATATTGTGAGTATTTCCACGAGTAGAGACTTATCTTCGCTCGCCATCATGCCGTGCATTGACCTGTCCAGTCCTCTTCATGGCGCGTGTTTGATTGCGTGTGTGGCGCTAGAGGTGCTTTGTTTTTCAATTCAATTAAACTAGTAACGCAGTGTTTGGTAACGGGAACGGAGTTACTGAATTTTAAAAAACAACGCGTTACATAACGCGTTACTGAAAAAAGTAACGGCGTTACTAATAACACGTTACTACCCAACACTGCTCATTACCTTATAGAATATAAACGGTCGATCGTATGCCGTATACGTCCCATGGCGTAGCGTAGATCAGCACGTCAGTTCAAGCTCAGCAGGATCATTTAGTCGAAATTAATTGACCTAATTTAGTCTGTCATGCCGAGCAGGTGCTGCACCTTTGATGTCGTTTGGTTCAAAAGTATTTTGACTCAAAAGGTTAACCGCACAACAACTGGCTTTCTGTAGAACGTATCGTATTTATGCATTTATGTACTCTAATAGGAGCTCAATTGATCCTAGGACATCTTATCCTGTAACTATGGCAACTCTTTCTAAATGTGATATCACTTCAATGTCCAACCGTGATTTCTCGAAAGTGCACTCTCCGGTACATCAGACAGACTCATATTGCTTTGATTGGTGGAGGCCAAACCCAGGACTAGTAGCAACATAAAGTAACGTTCTTCACCACTTTCCACTACAAAAGTCCTCTACTGTGGCGTTGAGCCTTTCAGTACAAAAAAAGGTGCGCTAGATACGACCAGCTAGAGATCAGACCCCGCATGTCTGTGTCTGTGAAGACCACTCAGGGCCCCCGTCTTCATTTTGAATATCGTGTCTTGAATGTGGTCTTGACTCCTCGCCCTCACGTCTTACCCTGATTGAAATTGTCAGAGGAGCGCTTGATTCCCAGCGACCACATGTGGGCCTTCAGGCGTCTATCCCCCCCCCCTTCACAGCACAAGAGCACCTAATTACATCTTGTCGAGGGGTCTCTGCTGAGTAATGACGAATGTGCCGCGCCGTAGGGGAATAAAGAACGGCGGGCGTGCCCAACGCAATTCACCCACAAGTGGGCCTAAATTATTCTCCCTCCCCCCCCCCCCCCCCCCCCCCCCCCCGCCCGTAAGATAACACACGGGCCTATCTTCACAATCACCAATGCGAGAAGTTGCCCTAATCAACCAACAAATGTGCATTATGCTAACGCACCTCAAGGAGCGTTTCGTCTGGAGCGGAGGACTGCTTGACCTGTGGGCTTATAGTCCTCACTGTCACTGGAAGCTGCAGATTACAGGCAATCTGCAAGCGAGCGACCTGGAATCATGTTTTAATTTGAGGTCTCGGAGCGGCGGCAGCAGCACCCTCTGGGCTACAGCTCAATGGAGGGAGAGCCGAGGATGAAAAACATTCAATGGGAGGAAAGTGTGAAAGCACAGTCGGTACTGTGGGCAAGCACCTAATGGATAGCCTTTATGAAGAAACTCAAAGCTCAGTGGTAATGCTGATAATAAGTGTGTGCGTGTGTGTGTGTGTTTTTTTATGTTTAATGTTCTGTGTGTGTGTGTGTCTCTTCAGACCCTCCGGCCATAAAGAAAACCCAGAGCTCAGAGACCCCAGTGGGCCGCATGGGGATGCTGCATTGCGACGCCACGGCTGTGCCCACGCCGGAGTTTGAGTGGTACAGAGATGACAAGAGGTGAGATCTGATGCCCGCGTCCCCACTAACGAATCCAGATCCACGCAAAGCACGCCCACGACACACACACACACGCACGCACACTCACACTCACCACATCACCACATCACATGCAGAGCTGCAAGCTCTGACCACACTCTCTTTTAGTCTCAAATAGGAGAGAAGCACATCACACATCATGTTGAAACAGTTTTTTTCTTGAGGACAGACATAGTACAAGTACGATAAACAATAACCAATAACAAAAACCTTTGCAATAAAGGTCCCTGAGGCTCCCTTGATACATACACACACACACACACACACACACACTCATATTTGCATATAATTGCCACATTAGGCTTCCATCTGAATGCACAGCAACGTTTTGGAGATGTCACCAGAAGATTGTGTTAATGATTAAATCACCTGCTTAATCATTCTTCACACAGCTAAGCCCACATTAGTTTACGAGAGAGGACAGTGTAGCCGGAAGGGAATTAATAACCATGAAGTCATTCTTAACCCTTGACACTACACTTAAATAAACCGGCTTCAAAACTCTGTCCTTTTGTATATTTTTTAATTAGGTACGTGAAAATTAAAAAGCAAAGTAAAATGAGTCGGATCAAATAATACAACTCTGCTGATGAGCTCCTCATGACCACTCGACCAATGGCCTTACAGAAATGCCAATTATTTAGTAGTAAACATTTTTCGCCGTAGATGGCGCTGTCTCTGTGATAGGGGTGTCCCCGACTAAGAATTTACATAGTCGAATCTGATTGGTCAAGTCTTGCCTATAGTCAACTGAGCGTTGAATCATGTTTTTTTCATTGATCCATATTCTCATTTGCGACATTGGCTTCCATTTTTTCAACACCAGACTAAAGAGCTGAAACACTCAATTAAACAATTTCGATTACAATTTCGAGGCCATTCAGCAGCGGTGTGTTTTGGACTTGAATCAAGTGCCGCCGAAAAGGCGCTTTTTTTTTCTTTTGTTTTTCTTCTGCTCCGGAGAGGACTATATTCCTGTTGACGCGCCGCAGCGCGACGCTTCCTATGTGTGCTAGGGGCGGCACTTGTGTGTTTTGCACTTGATATTTATACAAAAATAGGCTATCATGATTTATTGGGAGAAAGAAACTATATGTAAAATCAGACATTCAGCACCGCCTATAGCCCGAATGGAGTGATCCTGTGTTTTGCCGATGATTCGACTATGAGATTGGCAGTCGAATCAGACTCCTTCGATCGAATCGTCGAATAGTCGACTATTCGGGGTCACCCCTACTCTGTGACAAGATTTAACTACTTGGTTACTCTTGTTGTTCTCGTGTGAAACAATACAATCCAAAGGATTGCATGTGCGTCCGATGGTGGAGGGAAGGTGAACCCATTCAGGCATCATACCAAAAGCCAGAGGCCTGGAGACGACAGAAACCCAGTAACATTTAAAAGGCGATGGCGACCCCCAATTTCTTACTTTCAACTCTTGTCATTTAATAACCCCAGATATTGCTTTTGTTGTAGCCACCTCAGCCACTCTATTTGTGGAATAGGAGCTTTGATGACAGACGTGGCAATGATGAAATGGACTGGCACCTGTGGAGCTACACAAGCAGTAATTCTGTTTCAGATTAAAATCACAGCAGCAAAACTCCTCCAAAAAATTGGAAAGAGGGACATTAAAGAAGACGCACACGGCCTTATCAAAGATGTCGGCTTCTAAAGTAATGGGCCTATCGTGGCAGCTCTTGAAATGAGAGATTTATGGTTGTTGAAGTATTTTGCATTATCTGTTGTTGCGTATTTTTCCCCAGCCTCATATATCTCAGTTGTTTTGCTCCCCGGAGAGTTTTGGCTCAACGCCTGTTCACGGCCTCCTCTCTTTCTCTGTCTCGGCAGAAAATATTATCGTGCTTTGTCCTTGGACGATGGTGTTAATGCACCGTAATATTATCACTTATCCTTGCTCGGCCACTTTGCTCTCTCCCACAGCATCTTTTTTAATAAGCTGAAGGTTATTTTTGTTCAATTGTTGCAGTGGGAGTGCTGTTTATGCACCTGAATCCTTGCTAATCAGTCTAACCTCGGTGGCACAAACCTAACAGTCGCTCTCGCAGGTGGCCTCGCTCAATACTCTGCCCGCGCAAATATTTTTCGTAATGACTTTTTCTTGAGCCCAGCCTCGCTGCGCTAAATAGGACACGGCGATGCTAGGAAGCCAACTAGAACCTCCCACTCAGCCTCCTTAGAGACGGCGAGCCCTCGCCAAGACCTCCGTGTACCGCCGCGGCCCTCAGAGTACTCCGGTGTCAACCGCAAAGGAGACGTTAAGAGGGTGCCAGTGCTCCCACGAAACTACACACACACAGAAACAGCCCACAGAAAAAAAGCGAAGTTGCTGCAGAAGCCACCCAGAGGCCACCCACGGGAGTGGGGGGCGGGGGGGTCAATCCCGAACAGGACTACCACATCAAACCCCTTGAGTGAGATGTCAACTCGGTGGGAACTGGGCAAGCAACCGCCGAAAGGACGAAAGCCCGGCCCAATGAGTCCTTAACCTAGTTTTGACATAAATAATGCAGACCGCCGCCCCCCACAACAGACAAACACCAGCCTGCACCGCCAAGGCAGCGAGGGGATGGTGGGGTAGGCAAGGCAGAGCCCTGTGTGGTTCGGATTTGCCTCCACCTCCACCGGCGCACATCCACAGCACAAAAAGATTCCTGATCAATGACACGGTTTTGCAAATCCGCTTCGGCCCTCTTTTCACACGCACGTGGCCTTCCTCGTTTTCTCACCAAAAGACACTGCACCTCCTCAGTGACGGTGATACATGGTGCAAGAGCCACGGTCGTACCATCTAGCGCTAGGTTTGTCCAAAGTACCCCTGCCTATTCCCACGGTGCCTATGAACCCAATTAGCCGCAGTTCAATGTGATTCATCGTGGACGCTCTCCGTCTCTCTCTCTCTCTCTCTCTCTCTCTCTCTCTCTCTCTCTCTCTCTCTCTCTCTCGCTCTCTCTCTCTCACAGCCAAGCCAGTGTGACCACAGCAATGCTCTGCTCTCTCCTGGCCTATCAGGACACCCTCCCATACATCTCACATTCTGGAATGACCCTGGAAGACGATGAGACACCTCTGTGCTCACCTCCGCCTGCCATGCCGGGGGGTCTGGGCAGCGCTAGCGCTATAGCGGCACCCCTGGGCTCATAGCTCAGCCGTTGATTTGCGTGTTTCAGAAAAGCCAATCCCAAACTGCACATGATATAACCGTGATTGAGCGTGTTCACTCGTTTCTCGGCCCTAGTGAGAGAAATCCACTCTCATTTATACTGAATGGTTTCTTGCTCTCTCCATCCTGGATAATTAGCTTTCTCCTTTTTTCCTCGCAATCCTCCTGCTAATGTGATCATCCCATCATCATATAAAGCATTTCATATTAGAAATGAATGTCTAGCGCTGTGCACAATAGAGAGGGGTTAGGTTAATGAGCACATTGTATCTATTCTCTCCTGTCTCTTCTTCATCTTTGTCATTATAGACAACCCAATCCATCTCTCCAACCGCAGCGTTGCTGGCTAAAGTTGTAAGCAGGTTTGCGTCATCCATACTTTCCGATTGTTTAAACAAACTTAAAAACAACATTTTAAAAAAAAAGCAAGGGAACAATTGACAATTCCCTGTTCACTAAATTAGGAGCCGCCCCATGCTGTGTGTGTGTTCCCGCCCATCTGTATGGGTGACACAGGGGAACACGCAGTGAGTTGTCAGCCAGCGTGACAGACAGATGTGTTTGTTGTTTTGTCAGCCGGTGCATGATTGCTGTCACAGCCGCCCGGTTGCCTTCAATCATTCCCAGGTTACAAGTCTCAGCAGGACTCTCTGCTTGATTTCATTTATCATCAGCCTTGAATCATAACCGGCCTGTCACTCCCCGCCGTTGATAACCTATTTTAGATGCTCCCGAACACACACACACACACACACACACACACACACACACACACGCTACAGAATCAAATCTGTGTGTGTGTGATGATTCGCCCTCGCCGCTCTTGTCTTCATCCGCGGCAACACCCGGCGCACGCATCGCCGCCTGACCTCCAATAGAATAAAGGGGTCAAATCATTTCAGTCGGGGGGTCCAAGGTCCAAAGAGTCTCTCTCTCTCACACACACACACACGCTCACACACCCACACACACACACACAAACACACACACACACACACACACAAACACAAACACACACACTAAAGAGCACTGCTGCCCTCTGTCTGAGACATTGGATAATAGCATGCAATATTATTAGCAGTTTTTATTTTATTGCAGGTAGACAGAAGGAAGAGGTGGGTGTGTTCATGCCAACTTTTCCGATAATGTATTCTGGCCTTTTGTACTTTGAGAAGCTGGCAGAGATAGCGTAGTGGAGGATGAACTTAAAATGGGAAGCGCAAGAGTCTGGGAGCGAAAAGCTTTGGCCTGAAAAGCTTGATGCGCCAGAAAAGGTAAAGTTAAAATGAAGACTTAGGGATTTGATAGTGGCTCTCCAAAAATACAAATTAAACCATGAGAACCCTTAGCTTTCAGGGAAATTGGACCAGTTTGCGTTTTGGTAATTATGAGCATTAACATTGGCCTTTCCGGCGAGTCACTAATGCAGAGATTGGATTTCAGACTTTACTTTGAGACCAAGCGCAGGGTTTGTGTCCCTTCTGACCTATTTGTTGCCGCTAACTTAATCTTCTTCTGCAGCCGCCAGGCCATCATACATTATAATCTATATTATAAATAGTGTACTGCTCCTCGGGCCCTTTAGTGTCCCGCGCTATCTGGCCCTCTCGTCGTGCTCCGCGAGCTGAAAGCAGCGCTTAATAGTACAGTCGCTTCTAATAAACACACACCCAGGAGAATGGGTCTTATCGTTGAAGCCGGTACACTTAATATGGAGAGGGGCCACTCCTGGCACAAGATTGCTAACACCCCCCCCCCCCAACCCAGACACACATACACACATACACACACACACTCCACCCCCACCACATCATACACACATACAACACCTCACACACACAACAAAATACATCTACTCACCCCGCCCCCCCCCCCCCACACACACACACACATACACACACTATTATGGAGAAGTGGGAAGGACCTTAGCACTTTATCAACTTCACGCTCCTACGGCTGAATTGCGGTTCTCTGCGACGTGTGTTCCCCCCCCCCCCCCCCCCCCCTTGTTTTTAATGGAAATCCACGGTACGGCCTGTCAGCATGAATTGGAGATGCTGCCCGGCTCCAATTGGGATGACCACATTACCCTGCTTTAAGTAGGATTAAGAGGACGGATGCTGAATAACTTAACGCTCTCTATTCAAGACGCTGTAGGCCTCAATCAGCCCAGAACAAGCACATCCATTATGTGTCATTTGGCCGGTGCGATGAAGCTTTGGGCTTTTACAATGGCGAGGTGCGGGCGACGTGTAGTTCATCATAGACGTACACATGCCGTGTCAGCAAAATTGTATTGATTCATCCCCTGTTTGAAATGGGTCCAGACGCATGTTGAAATAATTGATCTTCACAACCTTGATGGTTTTTCACCCCCCCTCGCCTGCCCCCCCTGCCCCCCCCCCCCCCCCCCCCTCTCGCCTGCCCCCCCCCCCCCACCCTCCCAGTAATGAAGGGAAAGTGTGCCCAACAGCAAACACATTTTAGCAAGCTTCATTTTGGATCACAAATATACAAACATCGTTCTGCAGCGGAAAATAAAAGTGCAATCCTTCGGAAACGTTCTGTGCTGTGACATCATCATCATCATCATCATCATCATCATCATCATCATCATCATAAAAACAAAAATAGTAATATCTGGGGGATTTGTATGCCACTTTCAAAAAAATCCAAGGCGCTCTGCACACAAACAAAGATTAAAGAGTTCAATTTATAAGCAAACAAGAGAGAAAAAAAACCCTCAGCTTTCAACTTTTCCCTGCTTTGATTCAAAGTCTTGCGATGTCGGTGATTTGAGGTGTGCGCGGATGTTGATGTTGTCCTCAAAACGACTCTGCAATTATACGCTTTGTGCTTGAGAGAGAACTGCGGCGGTAAAGAAAGTAGGGCACCTCGCATGTGAGAAGTTCCTCCAGAAGGACGACAGCGTTCGGTTGAACCGAGTCACCGAGTCTTTCATAAAACTTTACTGGGATGTAGCCTAACCCCCCTGCTCTCGCCAAATGTCTCTTGGCACAAAAGGAAAACTCATTATGGAATATAATTAAAGTAATAAGCTTATCTCTAGACCTTTACTTGCACTAGTGCAACCTTTTGAACATCCATTAACTTTTCTATATAAATAAAGGACATCTCAAGGTTGTTTTGGTCAATTCTTTGGATGATTGCAAAGGGAAATACAGAGTTTGAATGGTCAAGAACATATCTATATTCTATTTTGGTTAAAATCCTTCCTCCTATGAGCAAGAGGACCTTAACGGTTTGTTAGCTGCAACTTAGCTGTTTTCTTTCTATGGAATCGGTGCATTATTTCTTTTGCTGAGTAATGTAAAGAGAAATCTATATGTCGACAGGTTTATGGGAGAAGCTGTGTGTGTGTGTGTGTGTGTGTGTGTGTGTGTGTGTGTGTGTGTGTGTGTGTGTGTGTGTGTGTGTGTGTGTGTGTGTGTGTGTGCTTGTGCGTGTGTGCATGTGTGCATGTGTTTGTGTGCATGTGCACACATGGCTGTGCTTGTGTATCCACATGAATCAATACATGTAGGTTGACCGCTGCGTAGTGAAGGCGTGATGGTTGGAGACTGTTCTGGACACTGTAGGGCAAATTCAGCATCTGGAGGTCTTGACAATAATAATAATAATAATAATAATACATTTTATTTGTAACGCACTTTATATTTACTAAAAAATCTCAAAGTGCTACAACAGCAACCAAAAAAAGAAAAAAAAAAATAGGTTAAAAACAAGAGTTTTGTGACTATTGTCACAGTGTGACAATAGTCACACTGTGGGGGTCACAGGGGGTCACACAGCTACCCAATGGACTTATTAAGTGGTCAACAATGGCACAATGCATGAGCTTACCATATCACTGAAAGCCACAATGGAAAGTCACTGTCCTGGAAAGTAGCTGCAGTTGTATCTGCATTCAGTCATTTGTGGTCACTGTTGGGAGTTTGTGTACACACACAGACAGACAGACAGACAGACAGACAGACAGACAGACAGACAGACAGAAAGCAAGAAGTTAATTGGTGGTGAACAAAATATGTATGAGCAGAATGGCACTTTTCTTGCCCCACCATCCCCAATGGATTTAAACCAGAGCACTTACAGCGGTATGAGTTAATGGGAATTTAATGGCTGACTCAGTTGTTTTTACATTAAACGCCACAACAACCAATATCTCGCCGACACATTCTGTGTAAGTGAGGCATTCCTCATGATACACTGTGCTGAAAAGATGAACATTGTTGTGAACATTATCCCTCTGTTCTGCCTTTCCGAGCTGCATGTGAATGCTTCATTTGTTGTCTTCACGACGCTATAACTGTATCCTTCCTACTCCTCGCCAGGCTATCCAA
Source organism: Merluccius polli (assembly GCA_030340625.1). Taxonomy (NCBI): domain Eukaryota; kingdom Metazoa; phylum Chordata; class Actinopteri; order Gadiformes; family Merlucciidae; genus Merluccius; species Merluccius polli. Next base: position 109,078 of record JAOPHQ010004018.1, read on the forward strand.
CTCTCAGGGCATCAACATACATACCCTCGGCACCACCACCATCCTCACCATCGCCAATGTTACCGAGGAGGATTATGGGAACTATACCTGCGTGGCTTCCAACCGGCTGGGCATCCAGAACGCCAGCCTCTTCCTCTATAGTGAGTAGATGTTACGCACACACACATCCCTCTATAGTGAGTATACATTACAGTCGCCTACACACTCTACATGCACACACATCCCTCTATAGTGAGCATACATTACAGTTGCCTACACACTCTATATGCACACACATCCCTCTATAGTGAGCATACATTACAGTTGCCTATACACTCTACATGCACACACATCCCTCTATAGTGAATTAAAGTCGCCTACATGCTCTATATGCACACACATCCCTCTATAGTGAGTAGGCGTAGTGAGTCCGCTGGATAAAAGGTATAATAAATACACATTATACCTAAATAATAATGTGCACTGATGTATACACATGCCGATCCTCCTCATGCACTGAGACAGCTTATTTCACTCATTGGTTATATGTTAGGGTTGGACGTTAGACCCCAGATATTCTTCCTCTTAGACTCCAAAAAGATATCATCTACTTATGAGTTACAGCCACATAAAAAAATGTTGTATAAAAAAAAATGTACTGACCACCTGCTTAAAAAAAAACGAGTCAGTACATCCATATTACCACTAGATGTCACCCAACCCCTCATTAATAAAACCTATTACAATTTAAATAATTGTAATCTTTTTATTTGATAAAGGAAATATAATCCAGGAAACATTTTTTAAGCTCTTACAATGAGTTCAGGCCTTTCTTGCTGTATGTATGTATGTTTTCTGTGGCCCAGGACCAAAATATCTTCACTTCATTATATAATGAAACACAGCACTTGTAGTTGCACAACATGACCATATCCTCCTCTCCCTCTCCCTCTCCCTCTCTCTCTCTCTCTCTCTCTCTCTCTCTCTCTCTCTCTCTCTCTCCCTCCCTTTCCTCTTTCTCTCGCTCTCTTTCGTTCTGCAGGACCTGGTATGGGGCGAAACAACGGCTCTGCCTGTGTATCTCAATCACTGTGGCTTTTGCTGGTCTGCATCACCTGCCTTCTCTTCAAGTGTTAATACCATCCTGCTTCTCCTCCTCCTCCTCCTCCTCTTCCTCCACCTCCTCCTCCTCCTCCTCTTCCTCGTGGCCTCCGTCCGTCTCACCCCACGTCCCACCTGAAGTCTTTACTGCTACCCAGTACCAACCGACACCTACCACACATACTTAACCTCCCCCCACACACACACACACGCACACACGCACGCACACACGCACACACACACGCACACACACACACACACACACGCACACACACACACACACACACACATACAAACACACAAAACGTATAGCCCTCCCCTTGTCCCAGACTGTTTGCATTGTCTTGTTCCAACAAAACCTTAATGTGCTACAACAAAGCACTGCTTAGATATTAAGAAACACGAAAGGGGAGGGTGAGGATCATTACTACTATTACTAATAATGATGTTGGGGTGGGGGGGTGGGGGGGTGCGGCAGCAACAGATCATGTGTTTTAGTGCAGAAAATAAGTGAAGTGAATGACATGAAGGACATAATTAGCAGTGCTCTTATTAAAAAGGGCTGCAGTCACAGTTCCTCTTCAAATTAGGTGTACCCCCCCCCCCCCCCCCCCTCTCTCTCTCTCTTGCTGGTTGTTGCTGGGCTGGGGGGGGGCGGGGGGCAAGTCGTAAGGTTTTTAGCTCTCTCTTATCTTTGTGTTTGTGGATCCACTCCCCGGGCAGCCGACAGGGAGGAGCTCAAAGTGATCACCGCGTCTCTGCTGGGGCATGCAGCCCCCCCCCCCCCCCCCTTCTCCTCATCCTACAGTGTAGTCGCAGTTGCCATAGCCGAAACTCTGCATCTGTAAGCGACAGGAAAACTACAGTATCTGCCAAATATCTATCAAGTGTATAGGTTTGAAGTTAACACACACACACACACGCACACATGCAAACACATGCACGCACACGCACACACACACACACACACACACACACACACACACACACACACACACACACAGACTCGTGCACATGTGAACACTAATAAAACGTAACATTTAGTGTTATGTGCTTGAGTGCTCACTAAACTAATTGATGTTTATTAAGCAGCTTCCATAACCCGATGCTACTTCATTTCCATTCACACACACTCAGCATTTAGCGACGCAGCTAGCGCTCTCATGAATCAATGGCCTTCATTTCTGGACTCTAATCCTGATGTTAGATCAGGACATCCAAGAAATCCCACAGTTTTTAGACTAGATGTGTGGTGAGGGAAGGGGCACCATGATGGTATGATGTACAATCTTTTTAGGAGTTCAAATTGTGTGTTGTAAAAAAAGAAAAGGAAAAAAAAACAAAACATTTAAATACCAACTCCCAGTGTGGCAAAGGAAACTCCTCGCCTGTATCCCAAGAGGCAAGAGATGTGTTTCCTTGGCAACCGGATATTAGGGAGGGAGGAAGAAAAGTAGGCGACAATACTGATGTTTTGTGTACATATTTGAATTGTGTATTTCTCTACAGTTAGGCCCCCTTTGTTTTGTTGCTGTGATCGGCGGAGGCACCTCAGATTGTTAAAGTGTACATCACCTTGTCCGGCGACTAACCCCCCCCCCCCCCCCCTCCCCCACGACCCTCCCACCCGCTCGGCGTGTGTCTGATGTGGACTCAATAGTGTCTAGCTCTGCCGACACATGGTAAACCGTGTGCTACAAATATGGCGTCTTTGCTTTTTGGATTATTTTTTAATGATGCATCCGTGAAAGAGTTGTCCTCTCTGCTGGAACTTGCATAGAAATGTATGACACCAATGAATGACTTTGCTTTTACGTAATCTAATTTTAAAAAGCTATGTTTGTTTTCATAATGAAATGATACTGGAGACTTCATAATATATTGAGTTTATGTTTCCTTTTTGAGTCTTCATGTTTATTTCATGTTAATGTGTGTGTCTATATACTGTATGTGTCAAAGGCCTGATGATAAATTATACATTTAAGGTGTCCATGATTCATTTAAAACAATGGTTGACATATATGGATCACTTTTGGCCTGTTCCAATGAAGGATTTGGTCATATTTTCTGTCACTCTGGGTGACGTCAGAGAAATAAATTAGATATATATGAATATATTTGTCAACTTCCTTGACACTGAGATTACAATAGAAAAACAGCAAACAAAAGCTTCCCCTAAAAGTCAATCCCCAGAGCTATTTTTACCTTGTCTTTCCTTGTGACTCAAATAGTAACACAAATGTTCAGAGTGCCCATATATTTTAAATACAGACACTTTTACATTTAAAGATACACTCCCACAGAACAACAGATTAGACGTCTATCGCCTTGGGAAGCAGATCTGAGTTCCTAGGCGTCGCTCTTTGTCCCCACTACTCTTTGCTGCAACTGTTTAAGCAACCCCCCCCGGCAACTGGCTCTGCGTGTATAGCATAACAGTCCTCCCGCACATGTCTCTCCAAGCTTAAGAAGAACAAAACGCCCCAACAGACGCCGCTGTAACAACACACACTTGTATTTATGTTGTCTTTGTCGAAACATTGAAGACTTATGTGTTCCTAGAGAATGCCTCTGAGGGTTGTGACGATCGGTGATGACAACGCCATCTGATCCAGTCTTAGTTTCCACTGAGATTAAAGGCTTTGCTTGTTGCTTGTTTTTTTTCTGTGTTTTTACAAATTAACAGACTGACGGTCAATCGAATTTGTACTGTGAAATAACAATTAAATGATCTGTGTTAATGATCATGATCCAAACATAAAAAATATCTTGCTATTTCTTTCATGGCAATTTGTCAACATAATTGCAAGCAGGTGCTTCTGTAGAGATGAATTAGTTATTTTTTCTGTTTTAATGCTTTCATAAATGTCTGTATGTATACGTTAACGGAATAACAAAGATCTGCAGTATTAACACATATTCTGCTTTTCATGCCTTCCCGTACACAAGGAAGTCCTTCAGCAAAATGGTTCTTCCTGTCATTGTAACGTATCGGAGAAGGCTGTGTAACTACAGCTCCTTTGGGTTCTCCCGCCACCACTGTTTGGAGTGAGAACAGCAGCCGGCACTACAGTCCTAACATGTCTTACCAGTTCATCTACCTATCTCACTGTGTGTCTAATATAAATGCTCAGGGCAGAATGGGACTGGCAATTGGATGGACTCACCACCACCACCAACACCACCACCAACCTAACCGTGATTGGTGGAGATCAGAATTTGATGATGTGATTTGATGCTATGGTGGAGGTTATACATGTCATGGCAACAAGGGGTAGTTTGGTTTTTGGTTAATCTGCTATTAATAAATGGCGGTTTAGTATCACAATCAACAAAAGAGTTGAATTATTTAAAAGTAAATAAAGACTTTGTACTGTGGTCGGTACACTAGGATTCTTCATAATCAATCCAAAGCTTCACAGTAAACAGCAACAACATGTTTACAAAATTACAGATATACTATACCAATTTAGCAGCTGGAATATTTAGTTCAGTCTATACATACAGAGAGAAATGCTACAGGAAATAGTTGCTATCTATTGCCAGTATAGAGACCAGCAACCAGCCTATGCACACAGGAAAGAGAACTGGATTGATACTGTTGACTGTTGTTGCCGCCATTTAATTAACTACTTCTAAGCAGTTCAAATCAAGCCTCAAATTGTTACAATAACCCTTTTAAAAATCAGACCGGTGTGTATTGTTTGCTTGACTCTGTATGTAATGCATGTCATTGTCCATGTACGGGTGTGTGTGCGTGTGCGTGTTCGGTGTGTGCGTGTGTGTGTCTTCACCCTAGGATTATTGATCTATTTCATGTCATCAGTTCTATGAGCCATGGGATCTTTAAAATGGACATTTAGTGGGCAAACCAGTTCACCTGTCTACAAGGACTCACAATCATTTATATTTCATGTTCTATTTAGTTTTCCTTAAAATTAGTTTTTTTTGCCCTTCTGTTTGTTTAACAGACATTTATATAAAATGTTTAAGTCAGTAAATCCATCTCCAGTACAGTTAACAGTTTAAACATGATCTGATTCATTATGATTGTAACCCTGGAAATCAAATTACTATAGGGAGCTTTCAATCATGATACTTGACACCTAAATGTCTCACCCTTTCTATTTTAATTTACTTTCTTATTGCTTGAAATTATTGCAGTCTGTTTCTAAAAAATATATATGTAATAAAGGTAAATGAGAAAATGTTAATAACTTGAAATAAAGTTGTTTGAATTCAATGTTCTGTATTTGAATGTGAGTTAAGTTGTTGAGGGAAAACCATTTTTGGGGAAAGCTTGGGGCACACGGATACTTAATGGTACTGTTGTGTTTATAAACCATGTAACAGTCAAATAAAATCATATTGTTACATTGTATTTGAGGGGGATTTTTGTCGTTAAGATTTGACAGCGATGGTCCAATATACTTAATATATTATCTATATTAAAATAAACAGGTGTCCTTACTGAGAGGAGTACATCACTCTGTCGTTAAGTCACAACTATTGAGATGCTGCTGATGGCGCTTGACTTTCTTGGCGATACTGCAGTTCTACATTTCTCCACAAGATGTCAGAAGAGACCAAGAGTTGTACTTACTGTAACAGATAGGCATGTCACGTGCCAGTCAAGCATGAGGACCATGTTATCCTCTTCATCCTATTGTTCTCCCTTTAAAGGGCCCCTATTTTACCACTAGGTGTGATGTTGAGTTAGCCTGGCTCCGCCCACCTACGTACTTCCGCTCAAATTCATTCACTTCAGTACTAAGGTCTGGCGATATAGACATCTTATACATAGACGGAGCATTGGCTGCTGTGGCGCGAGAAATTCGGCGGCCATCTTGGAGTGGTGATGGGGGTGGGGAGCAGCATAGATTGACAGTTGACACGTATCAGGAGAAGAAAACAAGGATGCCGAGCTGCTGTTCAGCGTATTCCTATGGCGTCAGATTAGTGCCAAAATGCACTCGCGTGATAAAACATGCAGTCGGGCGTATATATTATTTCACACGCGTAGTTATTACCTGCGAGCGCGCAAATTCTTTCTGCGCGCTCGCGCACACTCAGAGCGCTTCTCCCCGAGAGAGGAAATTGAGAGCGAGCGAGTAAATCGGGGACTCGAGAGCATTTCCTCGTTGCTCTCACATCGGACAGCCTCTCGCAGCTCACGTTCTGCTCGCTCGAAAGGAATAGTTTTGGCACTTTGGGGGAGGGAACCCAGGCAGGGCGGGCTCTCCTGTGATTGGCGGTTTCTGATGCGCGATATTTGATTGACAGCCTTGCTTTCTCTCATGGATGGAAGTCTGCTGGTGAACTCAGAGGTCTGAACGAGACAACGGCGTCAGGGCGGAGGTACCTTCAGGTAAGAAAGCCTTGGCTGAATTCGGGCATTTGTGATGAACGAAAACTATGGCTTGTGTACATGCCTGAATTCAGCCAAGGCTTTCTTACCTGAAGGTACCTCCGCCCTGACGCCGTTGTCTCGTTCAGACCTCTGAGTTCACCAGCAGACTTCCATCCATGAGAGAAAGCAAGGCTGTCAATCAATCGCTCATCGGAAACGGCCAATCACAGGAGAGCCCGCCCTGCCTGGGTTCCCTCCCCCAAAGTGCCAAAACTATTCCTTTCGAGTGAGCAGAACGTGAGCTGAGAGGCTGTCCGATGTGAGAGCAACGAGGAAATGCTCTCCATACTCGCTCGCTCTCAATTTCGTCGCTCGGGGAGAAGCGCTCTGAGTGTGCGCGAGCGCGCAGAGAGAATTTGCGCACTCGCAGGTAATAACTACGCGTGTGAAATAATATAATACGCCCTACTGCATGTTTTATCACGCGAGTGCATTTTGGCACTAATCTGACGCCATAGTCTATGGTTAGAACGATTTCTTTTCCCCAAAATCTGCGGTCCAATCAGTGAACAGGAGGCGCGGCCTGAGAACAGTGACGTAGAGGTCGTGCGCGAATTTCAGTTATTGAGCGTAAGTACGGAGGCGGGCGGAACCGGGCTAATGCTAACGCTCACTGCATCTGCCGTTTGTATACTGCGCGCAACGTGGTTTCTGGCGCATGAAATACGTCACGACCAAACGTTAGCGATTGGTTAAGGCAGATCCAGAGTGGCACTGGGCAGAGCCAATAGGTTTTAAACTTCAACAGCACCCGCCTTCAAGTGAGACATCGTTTGTCTCTACAGCATTGCTAGACCTTTAGTATGAATGAAATGAGTACCAAGGTCTAGTTAGGACTAGGCTAATGTTGAGTAGCCATTACAAGCCAGTCAAAATCAAAGTCAATGTTTACCCTCTAGTGACATCACAATTGGGAGTGTCCACCCAGATGTATGATGGATCAACCCAGTCGCCAAAAGCATACGTTGACAGTGTACGTTTTCGTGAACACTGGATTACGTCACATTTCAACGTAAAATAGCGTGTTGTACCTACAGTATCCGCGCGTGAAGAAGCACAACCAACAAGGACATGGTTATAAAATACATAAATTGCTGGTTATAAAATAAATAAATTAGAATTAAGGTGACGGTGATGCATGAAGAAAGCACAACCAACAAGGACATGGTTATAAAATACATAAATTGCTGGTTATAAAATACATAAATTAGAATTAAGGTGACGGTGATGCAGGGTTGCCAGCTTCACGGTTTTCTCGCCAAATTGGGCTGTTTTGAAAACGGAGTCGCGGGTGTAAACCTCAAAGACGCGGGTCACGGTTTTCTTGGGTACTTTTAAAACCCACCACAGAAACAGTTGGGGTGTAATATTTATTGCATAATCTTTATGAAAACTCAGTCAGAACAACACAGTTTCACTCCCAGAACGTCAAATAGCGACTGTCGGTGAGGGCACTTTAGCGTCACTGACGGAGATCATCTCCGGCGATATTTGACGTTCAGAGCGGGTGCTCCAGCAGCCCATTCACTCCTGTATTAACCCGACCACGGCTCTAATGGACGTGTGGGCATCCGTCCTATTGGTTAGTTATTACTCCTGTATCAGAGCTATAGAGTAAACAACAATATAAACAACTATGTTTACTCTATAGCGCTGATTCCTGCACCATGTTTCAATGACGTCAGGTTGCTAGGGGCTACGGCTGAAAGACGCCGTGACCACCTGTCCCATTGGGAGGACCTATCAGCCGGAAGTACTGTCCTTACTGTACTATTGTTTATGTTGTAATGTCATAATATTGTTGACAATAAAGTTTGTTAAAAAAAACAACAACTATTATTGTCCCACACCACAATGTATGTCCCACAATGTGAACTCTGAAGGGAGAAAAATCTAAAGCCTATTCTAAGCTAACAACGGAGCGGGCCCTTTAAGGTATCAGATCAAAATTGAGGAGTAAATAAAGAGATATAAACTGAATTAAACTGAGTAGATTTATTCTTAATCAAAGCTAATCAAAGTCAACGAGTAAAAGCATATAATAACAAATACAGCGCTGGTGTCACAAAGAGCTTCGCCTCCTGAGAAGTTCTGCTGATTGTGAGCCCCGAGTCTCAGGTCCCTTGGGGCTATATAGATTAAAAAGATACGTTTGGTGTCTGGCTGTCGTCACGAGGGGTTGCAGTGATATTTTATGTTTTGCAGCTGGTTTGTTATCAGAGTTGGTTGGCAGTTTTAGTGGCCCTTTCGTGGGGAGGATGGCAACTGTACCCATTTGCCTTGCCTCCCTTGCAGTCTATGTGTGAGTCTTTGTTAGGCTGCTCGGCGTCTCTGAACACATTGCACGTTGTTTAGCTTCGCACCTGGTTTCCGTCAAGTATCGCTTATCGCTAACTATTGTGTCGCTATATCAGGGTACGTGGAGTGCCTTCCTGCAAGGGCATGGGGTGCACCTATAAACCATCGAACTGTGACGGATAGTTCACGTGAGAGGATTACTATGAGGGGTAAACATCTATAAACCATCACACTGTGACTGGCTTTCTTGTGAAGGGATTTCTGTGAGGGGAGGGGGGAGGGAGCGCTAAGCAATGTTTACTATGCCTGTGTTCTTTCTAGCCTTTACTATTGTGGGACCCTTTAGCATTCTTAATATTTCAATATATTTTCAATATATGTTATGCCTAACAATATATCGTGTTCAATATATATGGCAATAAAAGATTTGCAATACACGGTTGCCAATTGTAAATGTTGTTCCCCATTTAGAGTTGCCAATTCAATACACATGTTTAGGGCGGACCTGGTGAGACTCAGAGGTACATAGGGTTTTTACGGAAGATGTTGAGGCAGAACAGTCGTAAAGCAACAGGTGGTTTTCAATATATCCCTCTCAAGTCATCGCAAGATGACTTCACATTAGAAAACACCTGTTGTTTGGAGGCACTTAGTCATAAACACAGCACACAAGCATGCATAGGTAAATGTATATAATGGAACAGCATCACCATAGATGGGCTACCCGTCGGTACCAACTGGCGGTTTCCGCCTAGAGGTCAGACACAGGCAGTACCATCACATCTAACAAATGTTACTAGTAGAATGTAAAAGTATGAAATGTAATAACGGGATCATAATGCATAAACAGCGGGGGATGGGATAAGGGTACATTCTGAGCTCTTTTCCCTCAGCCACCTCTCTCGGGTCATAACTCCATGGGTCATGCTTCACCCCTGTTTATTCAACGGTGGATCGGGTAGAGCGCTAGGATATACATATCGCTATATATATATGAGGGGATAAAATTATTATATATGTAAAAATGTAAATGTAAATGTAAAAATGTAAATGTAAAAATGCTAAATAGCAACTTTCTTTAGCGGAGTCCTTATCTATCCATGTAGCAGGGTGGTAACACCCCCAACGTAAGACTTAAATGCCAACATACCTTTTGACTCTACACTCATCAAGTGGGACATGCATATAGGGGTGGGGTGAGGCTAAGCAAAAAGGAATGTAGGGGGAACAGCGAATAAGCAATACAGCGAAGTTGCCCCTCATGCCTTAGGGGAGCGGAACAACTTCATACGTTTTTAGTAGATAGTCAGGGTCACATCGCGAAGGTAATCGTCGTCATCGTGACTGGGCTCGACCAGGAGTGAGACCATCTGGTGTTCATAGTCTTTGGGGGCGTTCTCCTTGGACAGGGTCGTGGCAATGAGTCTGACACAAAGGGTACGGGGCACAGGGGATGCAGCAACATCCGCAGGTGATAAGAATAGCCAGAAAACAGGCAAGGGATGTGAGGACGGCCATGACAAGGGCCTTCCATCTGCCGAACAGGCCTTGCATCCAGGCCTCAAGTGGGTTGTCCAACCCAGAGGCTTCTTTCAGCTCCGTGGACAGGGCTCGGAGACCATTGAGTGCTTTGGTAACAGACCCATCCGGGGCTGTGTTGTTGGGGATGAACGTGCAGCACTGGTCGCCGAACATAGCGCAGACACCTCCTTTCTCGGCAAGGAGCATGTCCAGGGCCACGCGGTTCTGTAACGCCATTAGGGAGGTGGCAGCGAGTTGGGTAGAGATGCCCTCCACGGCATCTCTGGTGAGGTTGGCCAGGCGTTGCACATTGTAGTGGATGTAGTTAATGCGATCGACGTTTTTGTTTGGCGTAATAGGGAAGAGACCTGATAGGATCGGTATGTTCTCGAATCCGGCCCCGATCTGGTCTGCTAGTTTGTACTCGTCTGGAACGCCTCGTGGAATGCCTATGGCGTCGATGTAGCAGGGAGAGTTTTCGGTAAGGTCGAAACTGGCGGGGTAGGTAGTGTCGCGTCGGGCGCGTACAGGGGCCGTATAGTTAGTTGCGTTAGACGTTTGGACGAATACGGTCACGGGCACAGTCAGTCGCACGACCAGTGTTTAGGTAGACGCAATCGCAGAATGTCAGTAGCGCATAGCCAATAAAGGTCCATTCGACCGTGAGTCAACTGAGTCATATGTGCCCATCCGGTAACGTTAGTTGCGTGTTGACACCATGCCTGCGGGAAGATCTCCTACCGGTCGCATACCAACTCGAGTGAAACACCAATAGGATGCGGTTGGGTCCGGCTTGCCGGCGCCTCTGGGGTTGTTGCTGGTCGTAGGCATTCAGGGGGCAATGTTCAACCCAATGGTCCGGTGCGTGGCAGCGGAAGCAGCCTCTCGTCTGTGACGTTGGGCGGGGACCCCCTCTTCCTCTTCTTCCCCCTCTGGGGCGGCCATTAAACCAACCTCGTCGTGAAGGACCTTGGTATCCTTGATCGTTGTTGTAATATTGTTGTTGGTCGTAACCTTGATTGTAGTTCTGTGATGGTTGTTGTTGTTGGTTGAAACCTTGATTGTAGTTCTGTGATGGTTGTTGTTGTTGTTGGTTGAAACCTTGATTGTAGTTCTGTTGTGGTGGTTGTTGTTGTTGGTTGAAACCTTGATTGTAGTTCTGTGATGGTTGTTGTTGTTGTTGGTCGTAACCTTGATTGTAGTTCTGTGATGGTTGTTGTTGTTGTTGGTTGAAACCTTGATTGTAGTTCTGTGATGGTTGTTGTTGTTGTTGGTTGAAACCTTGATTGTAGTTCTGTTGTGGTGGTTGCTGTTGAGTGGAGCCTTGATTGTAGTTCTTCTGTGGTTGCAGTTCCTGTTGAGTGGCCACTAGGGGCGCTGAGACGGGGAGAATGGAGGTTGCCTTTATCTTCTCTTTTTCTACCTTGTTGTCATCATTGAAGCGTTTGGTTGCTTCATGAAGTTGTATTTTGAGGAGGCGGCGCCGCATTTCACGTTCTTCTTGTGCCTCATGTAATTCTTTCTCTTGTTCTCTTTCTATAGCATGACATACTTTTCCATTCCAGTCTTTGGGACACCTCCTGGCTAGCCCTGACACTTCTTTCAACCTGGCCTGGCAGCTGTCAGGGAGGCCGCGGAGAATGGCTGACCGCAGCATTGTTTCATCAGAGGTGCCTGGGTCCGGTGTTCGTCCGAACCCATCAGCCCACAGTGTTCTGGCCCTGGCGATGTAGGCGTGTCCAGTCTCCCCGGTGTTCCTCTGGAGGCCGGTCACACAATCGCCGGCGTTGGTGTTGGGAAAGGCGTCTCTGAGAGCGTCCCAGTATCTCTCTCTGTGGGGGTCGAATGGATTACAGTCTGGTAGGCTGGTAGTGCCTGCGGCCTGCTCTATATCTTGTGCGACAGGGACTGTAGCCGCTTTGTTGAGGATAGCCCGAATGTCTCCCATGCCCAGGTTGTCTCCTGAGCAGCCGTCTTCTAGGGCTCGGATCCATTTGTTGGCCCCTTCATGGAGTGAGGGCAAGCTGGAGTAGAGGGCCTTCATGTCTCGGTGGCTCCAGGGGTTGTAGACTGGGGGTCGCCCTTGGTCCTGGTCCATCAGTGGCGCCATGTAGTTTTCACCTGCAGTTTGTCTCCCTCTGGTGGCCTGGCCTCGCGTGGTAACTCCCTCTCTCTGTGGAGTAAGGAGGGGTGGGGTTCGGTGGTGTATGACATCACCTTCTTCTACGCAGGCGTCTGGGACCCACCCTGTCTGCCCATCTTTGCACCCGAAGATCCAGCCATCTTCTCTCTCCGCAGGCTCCTTTACTTGGAGGATGTCATCTTTATGGAGTGAGAGCTCATGAGGTTGTTGGGAGGTGTACCCGTAGAGAGCTTTGTAGATGGTGGTCTTGCTCACCGTCACATCGAACTCTGGTGGTGCGGTGCTCAATCTTCTTTTGACGTCTGGTTTGGTCGTATGGGTGGAGGCTCTTGGGGTGGAGGTCTGTGGGCGCTGTATGGGGCTGGCGTCTCTGTGTTTGATTTTTTTAGCGCGACGTCTTCTTCTTGATATGGTCCCTCCGGGGGCCTCATCTTCTCCATCGTCTGGGCCCTGGTCTTCATGTTGCGTCATCACCCTCTCGGGGGCTGGTACTTCGGAGGAGGAGGAGTAGGAGGAGGAGGAGGGGGAGGAATCCCCGGTTGTCGAGATGTCATCAGGTTTCTTCTGGCGGGCGTCTCTGTATGTGCTGGTCTTCTCGGTCTTGGGTGGGACCCCTGGGTTCTGCTTTCGGGGTAGGATGGCGCCCATTGGACCACAGATTCCTTTTCTTCTGGCTCCTGGTGGGGGTTGTGGCTTGGCTGGCGCACGGTGGGCCTTGCCCTTTGACTTGACGCGCCACTCTTGCTCCAAGGCCAGGTCATCGTCATAGGTGTTGTCCCAGGTCACGCTCACTGAGGAACCTGGTTGTAGATTACACTCTGGGATGTTGAGCACAGGAGCTTGGAGGGTAGTCATATGGGGGTGAGGGGTCATGGTCGGGGGTAGGGTGGTCTCGGTCTGTGGTAGGGGGATCTTGGTCTGGGGTAAGGGAGGAAAGTCATGATTATACTGAGTTGGGGTGTCGGTAAGGGAGGGGTAAAGGTTGGGGTGAGAGTCATGGATGACGTCAGGGGGGTGAGTAAGGTAGGGTGGAGGGGGAAGGTCGAGGAGGGGTGTCTTAGTCGGGGTCTGGTCGGGGTCAGGAGGAGCCGCCGGGGTGGGGGCTTGAGTGGTTGGGGGTTGTGAGTCTGGGAGAGAGAGAGAGAGAGAGCCCTGCCCTGCAGGCTGAGCTTGAGCGGGGGGCGTAGACAGAGTACTACGGTACGCGGCGACGAGGGTTCGTGAACGCGCCTGCGTTTGGCGAGCGCGCTCTGCTCTGCTCTCGCGCGCCGCCGCTGGGCCTTTGTTAATGGAAATGCAGGCTGCCTTATCTGTATCTACATTCACCCAAGCCTCTACTCTACGGAGATGGGCCTCTTTTAGCCAGGTTTTGGGCACCCAACAACTGCTTTTTGTTTATTTATTTATTTATTTATTAATTATTCCTACAGTTGTCTTATTTATTTATTTATTTATTTTGTACAGTTGGCTTATTTATTTATTTATTTTGTAGCTCGGAGGCCGTCTATCCTTGATCACAACGCGGTGGTGATAACGAGCGTAATGACAAGGCAACTCATTGCTAATTCGACAGTTGTGAGAACCACGGCAATCAGACAATATTCTCTCCACTCCGCGAATACGCCTACATATATGTATAGCCTACATATACGCGTATTCCCGACACTTCAATTGCAAGCAACCCAGCGATCGGACAATATATTCTCCGCCTCTGCAACTATATGTCTATCACCAGCCAACAATTAAAAGCAACACAGTGATCCGATAATATATTCTCCACTTACGAATATATCTATCAATCACTAATCCACACTTATATGCAACACAGTGAGCAGATAATATATTCTCTAGGCTATATATCTCTCACCAACCCCGCAATTAAAAGCAACACCGTGATCAGATAATATATTCTCCACCTACGAATATAGGCCTATATATATCTATCACTAATCCAACAATTATAAGCCACACAGCGATCAGATATAAGCAACACAGCGATCAGGTTTTGACAACACAGCTATTAAGTATAACCAACACAGCAATCAGATTCAAACAACACAGTTGTTAAGTATAACCAACACCGCGATCAGATTCAAACAACACAGCTGTTAAGTACTATAACCAACACAGCTACTCAAGTACTTTTATTTTATTTTTTTTACACAGAGGCCTGCGCACAGACAGACTGTGTGTACTCTGTCCACTCCTTTGTGTTCTTTTTTTTGTAAACTAACCTAGAAAATAAACCAAATTTGGGGGCTATTCACACACACACACACACTCACTCCGACTCGAGCCGCGCCCTTCTCGTGCACACAGATACAGATAGCTGATCACACACAGACACAGACAAATACCGGTATACAGAGTCATGCACGTGGTACCACCAAATTATGAGCAACTTCGGTAACAGAAATAGCTACCGAGTCCTCCACCGCGGCCCCCCCTTAAGGGCGGTGAGCCGTCGGGTTCCCCCTTCGTCTCTCGTCTTCTTCAATCCGCGCTATCTAATTGCGCCTGGCAAACTCGTTTGGGGAGGCCCAGCTATTCGGTCCGCTACTCAATTGCGGGTCCGGGTATCCTATTCGCTATTTTAATCCCGAATAGGGAGGGGGTAGGACACTCGTTTGGGAGTTCCTAGACTTCCAATCCGCTACTCAATTGCGGTCCTGGGTATCCAACCCGTTATTATTTCCTATCCGGTGTCTAATTGTGGATAGGGAGGATGGTAAAACACTCACTTTTTAGAATGTATATGTTTTTCCAGTCTGCTTATTCGATTTCGGTCCGGTTATCCTATTCGTTATCTAATACGTATAGAATTGGGTAGTACTCTCGTTTTGGAGGTCCTAGGTTAGGGGTCCGCTACTTAATTGCGGATAGGAGGGGTCTACAACCCTCTCCTCCTGAGGTCAGGGTAATCAATACGCTGCCTACGCGTCTAGGTCTCGGAACCTACGGAGTCTAGTCTCTTAGGCGGAGCCCTATAAGCCGTCGGTGAGGGTGTCTAGCACGCTACCGGTACGCCTAGGCCTAAAAACTCTATCTAAGGAATCGGATTATAACCTGTTCGGGCTGGGTCAGAGTATGAAACACGCTACCTCATGCACAGTTACGCGTCTAGGTCTCGGAACCTACTAGACGTGGCCCCTCGGGCTTGCTACCTCATGCTTTTTGCCCGTAGTCGTTGACAGGGTGTGACCTTTGTATCAGAAGGTATTATTTTAACAGTATATTATTATTACAATTTATGCACAGTTTACCATTACCTGGACCACTGCCCCACTATGTTTCATGAGCCACTACGCAGATTTGAACACGTCTGTCAACAGGTTCTGCTTACCTTTTAGTTGTGGTACCAGGGACAGTGGACTCAGGTTGGTGGCGTCACCGGCGCAGGCGCCCAACGTTGTGTCGGTTCTCCCGTTGTTGTTAAAAATCACGTCGGGGGTCACCAATCTGAAGGGAGAAAAATCTAAAGCCTATTCTAAGCTAACAACGGAGCGAGCCCTTTAAGGTATCAGATCAAAATTGAGGAGTAAATAAAGAGATATAAACTGAATTAAACTGAGTAGATTTATTCTTAATCAAAGTCAACGAGTGAAAGCATATAATAACAAATACAGCGCTGGTGTCACAAAGAGCTTCGCCTCCTGAGAAGTTCTGCTGATTGTGAGCCCCGAGTCTCAGGTCCCTTGGGGCTATATAGATTAAAAAGATATGTTTGGTGTCTGGCTGTCGTCACGAGGGGTTGCAGTGATATTTTATGTTTTGCAGCTGGTTTGTTATCAGAGTTGGTTGGCAGTTTTAGTGGCCCTTTCGTGGGGAGGATAGCAACTGTACCCATTGGCCTTGCCTCCCTTGCAGTCTATGTGTGAGTCTTTTAGGCTGCTCGGCGTCTCTGAACACATTGCACGTTGTTTAGCTTCCTTCGCACCTGGTTTCCGTCAAGTATCGCTTATCGCTAACTATTGTGTCGCTATATCAGGGTACGTGGAGTGCCTTCCTGCAAGGGCATGGGGTGCACCTATAAACCTCGATGGTTTATAGGTGCACCCCATGCCCTTGCAGGAAGTTGACGGATAGTTCACGTGAGAGGATTACTATGAGGGGAGGGGGGAGCGCCTAGCAAGAGGGTATGGTAAACATCTATAAACCATCACACTGTGACTGTCTGGCTTTCTTGTGAAGGGATTTCTGTGAGGGGAGGGGGAGGGAGCGCTAAGCAATGTTTACTATGCCTGTGTTCTTTCTGGCCTTTACTATTGTGGGACCCTTTAGCATTCTTAATATTTCAATAACTCCAAACAATTCATGTTTGTCCAATTCATGGACAAACAAAGCAGCCGGAAACACGTCTAAAAAAACACTTGAAATAAAATGTATCATCAATCTCCCTATAATATGAACAAAATATGTTCAGGTTATACTTTCTCTCTTGAAAAACGGGCAAAACCCTAACCCAGAAAATGAATTTAAACAACTACAAACGTTCGGAAAATGCAATACACTTAAGTGTGTGGCGCCATGTTTTTTCGCCATGTTTTGTCCCAATGGGACAGGTGGTCGCGGCGTCTTTCAGCCGTAGCCCCTAGCAACCTGACGTTATTGAAACATGGTGCAGGAATCAGAGCTATAGAGTAAACATAGAGTTTATAGAGTTGTTTACTCTATAGCTCTGATACAGGAGTAATAACTAACCAATAGGACGGATGCCCACATCGTCCATTAGAGCCGTGGTCGGGTTAATACAGGAGTGAATGGGCTGCTGGAGCACCCGCTCTGAACGTCAAATATCGCCGGAGACGATCTCCGTCAGTGACGCTAAAGTGCCCTCACCGACAGTCGCTATTTGACGTTCTGGGAGTGAAACTGTGTTGTTCTGACTGAGTTTTCATAAAGATTATGCAATACTACACCCCAACTGTTTCTGTGGTGGGTTTTGAAAGCACCCAAGAAAACCGTGACCCGCGTCTTTGAGGTTTACACCCGCGACTCTGTTTTCAAAACAGCCCAATTTGGCGAGAAAACCGTGAAGCTGGCAACCCTGCATCACCGTCATCTTAATTCTAATTTATGTATTTTATAACCAGCAATTTATGTATTTTATAACCATGAAATGTCCTTGTTGGTTGTGCTTTCTTCAGGCGCCTCCACAGCGCCACGCGCGGATACTGTAGGTACAACACGCTATTTGAAAGTTGAAATGCGACGTAATCCGTGTTCACGAAAACGTACACTTTCAACGTATGCTTTTGGCGACTGGGTTGCATGGATAGATCAGTCTACCAGTTGGTACAGTCCACTGGAAAGGCTGGTAGGCTGATCTATCCAGCCTACATCTGGGTGGACACTACCACTAATTGCTGTGTAATAATCAATGTAACTACATCAGCAGCATGTATTATGTTATTACGTTATGGAACAACCTGTAACTACACAGTGTACTTATGGGAAATATTGTTACCAAGTGTAATAAGTGTTGTTACACGAAACAGGAACCATTGTTACATGTGTTACAAGTTAATATTGTTACATAGCTTGTTACAAAATGTTGTTGCATATGTGTGTAACAACTCCTGTTACACAACAAAATCATACATGATTACGTCAGCCTAAATCTTTTTACATAAACAAGCTAATGCTAAATACATGTAATGGCATCATAATTGCAGTGAAACTACATATTTATACATGGGAATAAACTCTATAATGTAAAGTGTAACACCACTGTACAGCATGTGTATCTACCCAACCGTGTCCCTCCATTTCAATCCACTCAATTCAAGTGGGAGAATAAGCATGCTAATACATAGTTACATGTAATGGCCTCATAATAGCATTGTAACTAATTAACGGGAATAGGTGCTGTAAAGTGTAACACGAGTGTACAGCATGTGACCTACCTAACTCCCGTCTCTCCATCAGAGCCGGCCCGCCCAATAAGCCAACTGAGCGGCTGCTTAGGGCCCCGCAGCCACCAGGGGCCCCCAAACACATGCATTGTTGGCTGAATTGACTGATAGCAACATTAACTAAGGTGGACGGGGCTTTTGCAAAATGTCAATTTGGCAACAATTTTTAAATGAAGTTTTTTTGTAGGAAAAGCAAAACCTTTATTCCACAGCTTCCTAAAAGCTCTGTGGATGTACCGTATTGGTCCGAATATAAGACAACCCTGATTATAAGACAACCCCCCCTTTTTCAAGACTCATTTTTGGAAAAAGAGTTTTTGAAGACCAAAGTTTTTTACATCTTTTAAATAAAATCATATTTTTATTATATTTTAGATGAAACTGTCACATTTAAATAAAATTAAAGTAATCACATTTGTAAATGAATGAGTTATGGTATTTAAATACCATAACAATGAAAATAAACTATAGTCTATTGGTATTTCTAATACCAATTAGGCTATCCATTTTTTAGTGAAAAAACAACCATGTAGCCTATCAGAATTAAAATAACTGCATTAACCATCGAAGTGAAGTCTAATTGTAGAACAGCACCATCTGTTGTTGTGAATGTATATTGACATTTAAAAGTCTAGACCCCGAATATAAGACCCCACTTTTTCAGACATATTTCCAGGAAAAAAAAACCTGTCTCATATTCGGACCAATATGGTATTATTTATTTTTCAATTATTAATCTACATAAAAATGTTATCAATAGGAACTTTAATATAGTATTTATTTTGGAAATCTTCAGTCAGAAAAAAATTACAGCAATTACACAATCGTATATATATTCTTGCATAATCGAGAACCTTCTGGTGATTGTTTGTTATGTAATTATCTGGATAAGAAAATACTCAGGGGAAAATGAATGGACTTTTTGCTTCCGGAAGCCTAAGCTCCGCCCACTTTGCAACTCAGTTTTTCTGACCCTGAAAGATCACTGACACAGTTGAATGAAGGAGGATTTATTATCTATGGCACAGTGTATATCAGCAAATGACATACAAGGTTTTTCCATTGCTTATGTTAGTTAAACTGGTCTTCAAGGATACTTCCTTGAGAATTCATTCACATCAGTGCAGTTGTATTTATTGAGACCACATATAAAGAAGCACAGCATTTTCTGAAGGGTTATTTTAGTTGCCACTGTATTTTGTAGCCTTGAAAAACATCAATAGTAAAACAGTACAAAATAAAAGACTTAAAAGTGATTTAAGTCAGAAAAGGCCAGACAACAAAAATATACAAGAAAATGATTCTGTGTTTGCAAAACTAAACAAATGAATGTACTCGATATTCAATGTGGAAATTTCACTCTTACGAACATAATATTCAGCCTGTTGTACAGCTATTCTATGGTTTTTATCTGGCCACACAATTGGAAATATACTGGGGGCTGCAATTTAAAAATATGACTTATTTTAACAATGGTCAAAATGTTAACACAATTGTATCCTTGGGGGAGACCTGTACTCCAACCACTGACACAATGGTACATGTATTATAAATACAGATTCAATATATTCAATATATGATCCTCTAACATAACTAACAATTTGGATTAATGAAAAGGTAATGACTCGACCTTTCACAGTTGAATTTTTGCTTGTTGCCCGGGTTATACAAATGCTATTACAGGGCTAGTAAAAGTGCTTTGTCCATTAACTAGCAGTAGGCTATGTTACAGAAAACATTTACAACTTTTACAGTGATGATAGGAAATCAACCATCAAAATATAAAATAATGAAAATGTAAAAATACAAGTGTTTTGACATTTACAATAACCCTTACCCTAATAGTGGCAATTCTTGATATTTATAGAGAAGCAATAGCTTTGTCATATTTTTTTGTACAACCGTAAGTAGAGTCAATGGTCATCTGGGAGGAAAAATATACTTTTATAAAAAACTAAAGTACAAAAAAAAAGCAGCAAAATGCCCTCAAACTGAGATCAAAAATATCCAACATTGGGACTTTGGTAAACAAATATATTGCTCAGCACAGGTATATGTACAGCATTTGCAGATTGCAGGTTTATAAATTCACAAACTACAGCAACACATATCATGAGACAGCTTCTTCATATGATTTAAGCAGCCATACATTTAAACATTGTGCATGGACCACAACATTATCGCTGTGAGCAACTGCATATGATCTTAAGCTGGATACTTGAATTTGTCTCAAAATAAAAAAAGTTCTGTGTATTGCACACAATCTCTACTCTCCCCTTTTAGAGAGATGATATGCATATTTTCTCTATTTCTTTAAATTCCTGTGTTTCTAACAGCAGTATAATGACCACATTATATTTTTTGCTGGACAAAAGTTTCAAGTTTTATGATAATCCGTGCAGTGCACTCCATCACTCTCATTGCTACCTCAGAGGTGAATCTGTCGTTGGGAATCTGTGGGAAGGGAAGAAGGTCGGGATAGCGAGTTCTGAGACTGTCGACACCATATCCTTCAAGAATTTGAACATCATTGGTAAGCCCGGTTAAGTGGGTATTGTACTCTTCCACCTTCTGGGCCAGAGCAGTTGGCTTCACATCTTTGTCAGACTTTCCTCTAACTGCGTAGTCAGCCGCTATCAATGCCAGCTTTGTAGCCAGGTAGCATTTGAAGCACACCCATTCATTGGCGTTCTTATGAAGGTCATTCCTGGCTGCGGAAAAGTTTGCTCTTGCTTGCCTTAGCCACCTGCGGGCTTCTACCGGGTTTCCAACTGACTTAAAGGTTGGGGGCACAAAGAAACGATTAGAATGCGATGAACCTGCAAAGCTGGTTGGATAATGTTCTCTGAAGTGTTGCCTCTCTGACTTATGGCTGGTCGCCTCTTGGTTCCATGATGTGTAGAACCTTTGAAACGAGAACTTTTCTGACTGGAAGCGTGTAGACGAGGTAGCAAAGGTCCTCCTGGAGGCCCTGTCCGTGTTCTGCTGATCACTTAAAGATTGTTTCTCCATCCTGTTGATCTCGTTCTGTAAGTGCTTGAACACCTCAGTGGCGATGTCGAGATTCTCTGAGTTTTTGTCTGGATGCCACTTGAGATACAATCGTCTTATCATTTTCTTCCTTTCTGTCTCCGGAAGCTTCCAAGCTTGCTCAACTACTAAGGTCACTTCTTTGAGAATTTCAGGCAACGTGTGAATCTTGATCTTTTTAGGGGAATGCTTTGGCGCAGTGGGTCGCTGATTCTCCTTTCCAGGAAAAAGAGGTGGCGTCATTCTGGGACTTGCTGAACGACTTGGGCTTGTTGGAGTTGATGGAGCACCGCTGTCTTTTACCTGAGTACTGTCATCATGTCTTGAGAATTTGTACAAGTCGAGGGAACTAACAATTTTGTACTCACTATAGCCAATGTCAATCTGGAAGCATTTTCCAAGGACGCTTGAGCTATCATCTTCACCCTTTTCCACTTCTTGAACAATGATGGCATAAGTGTATGTAGGCTGGTAGGACCCATAGATGTCTCCCCCCTCAGAGTCTACTAAGTACCCCACATATTCACCTGGATAAAACACATTCATGGGGTCCATAAGGAGTATGTGATGTATTTCAGCTGGTATGGGTGTTCCAGGGAGGGGCAGCTCAAGTTTGGAGGGTTCTGTTGAATCATACTTTACACCAAGGTTGTCTAACTTCTCTGTGATTCTATAAATGTCATTGCAACCTAGCATAGCGATTAGATAAGAAGTGTCGGATATCAAATTGTCTGTAGCTGATTTCAATGTCATGGCCAATGCTAAGAGAAAATTAATGTCCTTGCTGTCCGAATGTTGGATATAGAGGTGGATGACAGATGTCCCATATCTCTTTAGAAATGCAAGCGTTTCACTGCGGCTGTGAGGAATGGGGCTGCATCCTTTGACTCTTAATGTTGTTTGGAGTTTCTCAAAACACGATACCTTCAGTCCCTCGCAAAGAGCTTTACAGAGGCGTATGGCTTTTTCCTCATTTACAAGGAATGCGTTGTCATTTTCATGCTTCATGATTCTGATAAGTCCTGTAATGAACTGCTCTGATGACAGTAATAGCTGTAGGCGACCTTGGAGAGAACAGAGAGCTCCAAACTGGCACATTTTAGGAGAATCTTCATCTAATTGCTCTTCAAGGATGCTACTTAGAAGTCTAGGCCTCAACTTCTGTGGGAGAAGCATAATCAGCTTTGTATGGAAAGAATGATCTTTACCCAGATAGCACTGGCTCATGTCCACAAGCATCTGAACACCAACATTACCCTGAATTCTACTCTTGTAGTGTGGAGCATCATCAAACACTAAGCTATTTGATTTAGCTAATTTGCCATCATGGCTTGGCAGGTAAAAAATCAAGTCTTTGAGACTGTCCAGATCCTTGCGAATTTCCACTGGATCATTTTGGAGAGTTTTGAAACAGTCCAGAGACAGCCCTTTTCACAGTTCTCATTTCATTAGGATCAAGCTGCTTGCCCTCAGAATTTCTGTAAATGCGACACAATACTTCAACATACTGTTTTGTTGATACAATATCTTCTGTTCCCAGGAGCTTAAACAGCTGATGAAAGATGCCAAGCTCTAGTGGTAGTTTGTATAAGTATGGCTTGAAGTCAGCTTCATTGTCCAGATTGATGACAACCTCTTCAGGTTTCAGTAGTTTCCAACCATCTTCAACCATAACAAACGACACCCCACGGAGCTGGTATCGGAAATCTCGCTTATCACCACTTAGAAATTCATAGGTGGACCTTAAAACTTTGTTCCTTGTTTTCACCATGTCATCATCTGGATTAGAAATGTTGCAGATGTTCTTGCAATTGCATATGACTTTGTCCAATGGTGGTTCCAAGTTCACATTTAACATGGTAAGCACTTGGTCAAGTTGTTCTTGTCCAGTGAGTGTGCTGCCATCCTGGTCTTTTATACTTGATGGTGTGGCCTTTTCTGGTAGAATTGGACAAGATGTCCAAAGCAAGTGGATAACATCTGTTTGTTTGAATTTGGGGTTTAATTGAGATCCACTGAATCTAATCAGAGGAAGCATGCCACTCATGTCTTGGTATTGCGAATGAAGACAAATAAGTTCTGCAGGAGCTCTTTCAGAACACAAAAACTGAATCATTGAAAGCTCTTTGAGGAAAGCACCAGCAAACAGATCTGTCCTGTCGTTGAAAATGTGATTCAGGAGAGCATCGACAATGACTTGCACCTTGTCTTTGGTCCAATTTTCTGTTTGTGCTTTGATGCTGACTTCTTTTGCAAACTGGAGAACTTGCTGCTGAGAAACAACATGCTTGAGCCCTATGTTTCTGAGAAATGTAATCCATGATGTCACAAATGTTGTCACGTTTTTGGGCTTTGTTATTTGCTCAACCTTCCTGAAGAAGTCGTTGGGTATGAATGACTTGGTAGGGAGCATAACTTCAAACACCTGGATTGTCTTGTCATAAAATATTTTGGTTGCCTTGAGTCTGTTTGTGTAGTCATAGATAAAAGCAAGTCCCTCCAACTTATCATACAACTGATCTTTGATTCCACATGATTCCTCCAATAACATGAGTCTCTCCTTCAAATAGACAATGTGTTCGATTTTTGCATCATATGAAAAACTTTCAAACTTTGGCAGAAGATGTTTGAGGTACACTTCCAAATCATCAATCGGGGTACATCCCAGGAAACTGTATAGCTCCTTCAATTGTGGATTGTCAGCAAGAAAGGCGCATGCTGTTGTGTGAGCCCATTTGTCCATGTCTGCGGTAGGGATGTTTTTTCCTAAAACATAGCAAGACCCATAGTTTGCAATGCTTATGTGTCTCCCACTAACTGATTTGAAACATGGAAGGAGTTTTAGGCTTTGTGCATCGTCCTGTGTGAGGTTAGCCAGGTTGCAATTAAAATACAACAGAAGAGCCTCAAAGTCTTTGTCATTCATGCTGGTCGTTTTGAATGCTGACGTCTGAATCATGTATTCTACAGCTTTTAGAATGCTTGGTGGATTATCAATGCTTGCTGTGTGCTGTGCCAGAAAAGGCATCATAGGGTTCTCTTTGACACAGATTTTGTTCACTGCAAGCTGAATGCATCCTCCTTTCATTAAGGTATGAAAGGCTTTGTCATTTTGGCCATGTGGAAAGATGGCTATATTTATCAAACTCAGAGGCAACAGCACATCATGCTCTGGAATTACAAGCTTGTCTCGTGCCATGAATTTGATGCCAGGTAACAGTGCCCAGTCTTTTAGTATTTCAAGAACTGTGTCGAAACTAGGTCTGCTATCAGCCTGTTCATCCTTAACAGCAATGTTCTCGCTAATGAAGTGCCATGCACTTTTCAGCCAAGATTCACTTGCAAAGCCGTCTCTCCACTTCACAGGAATCCGTGTGCGATACTCTCTTGGAAGTACAGAGCAGAGTAGGTCACACAAACTGATGATATCAAAGGTCTTTGCCACACCTGCTTTCAACAGAAGTTCACTATACTTAATGTACAATGTGTTCATGAACATTTCTTTCCTTGATGATATCAGCTCATGATGTGCTGTCAAGAACTTTGGTCTCTTAGAGTCAAACACCTGAAGCATGTTGTCCATAGTTAACAAAAGAGGCAATCCCTGGATTTTGATTTCATCCACCTCCATATCTTTGAAGCAGTAGTCCACAAGAAGTTTCAAACTGTGGAAAAGCTTGTAGTTTGACTGTTGGAGTCGACATGGGAGTTTCCCAATTTGGCACGATGAGTCTGGTGATGTGAATGTGTGGAGAAACTTGCGGACATCCTCTGGAGTCACATAACTCACTGGAATCTCTGCATCTTCCAAACAAAGGTAGAGATCTGCAGTCTCATCACAACTGTGGACCAGATGAAAGCCAATGTCTAGGAGTAATGTCTTCAGCCGATACACATTTTCAGCCACAGATTTCCTTGTGGAGATGTTGTACTCTGTAGTTTTCATGTGGTGAAGCTCATCTTGGAGCAAATTGTCAAAATAGGCTCTGCCTTTGTTTGCAATGGACATGTTAACCCATGAGATGTAAATCACAGTGTGCATATCAGAATTGTCCATATGTGGGGCTCTGACCACAGGAAGTAGACGTTTTAGGTCAGCGTGAATGCAGTTATAGACTGCTTTGACCAAACAATACCAATCTGGCTGTATATTGACTCTGTTGACAGGAAAGAAGTACAGAAATTTGTGCAACGTTTCTTTTACAACATGAATTGGTGTTGCTTGAATGACAGTCATGGTGGGGTCAGGACCTGGGAAGTATCGGCGCTTTAGCTGGACTAACAATTCCACATAAGCAGGTGCAATCAGGGATGTCAACAGGTTGTAGTTCCAATCACTGCGTACTCCTACTCCATTGTCATCTCTCCATAGGTTTCTTCTTGCAGAATCTAGGGCAAAATGGCCATTGACATGAAATGGTAAGCCAGTCTCGAGCGAGAGGGGTAGAAAGCAGAAAGCTCTGTGAGGTTTTTTGTAGTTGTGGCTCACACATGCAGCTACACCTCCACGAGGAAATAGTGTTATGTCTTCATTTTTGTGGGCTGAGATGACACTTTTTGAGACCTTTTCGATGTTTGGGAACCCAGAGCGATTGCAGATCATCCATGTGGTCAAATTCCCTTCTGTGTCCTCTATATCCATTGTATAGGTAATCTGTTGTACTGGAATTGCAGGAAGCGGCTTCTTTTTTGTCACACTGTCAATGACTGAGGAATGAAACTGTTTGCGTTTTAGGCGATCCCCATCTGTTATTTTAGCAGTCACCGAATATAGCACCTTGAGTTCACCCGTTGAATTTTGGATTTCACAGATAGATATTTTCTCCATGTGGTTGAGAAACATCAGAAGCTCGGCACCATCAATTTTTAGTTTATCCAAAAGGTTTTGCACCATTCTGTCGGATGCAGGAACAGAGCTGATCTCTGATGACTTTGCCATCTCTTTTGAGCGTATGGGGAATCTGAACATTGTACTGCGTTCCAACTTAAAATGATCTCCCAGGTAAAGACTAAGAACATCTGAAAACTGAGATCTGAAGTCAGAGTCCAAATCCCTAAACATTCTTCCAGGACTTGCAGACGTTGCTCCAGGTGCAAATTGTGCATGTGGATCAAAAATACAGAGAATGTCATTGTTTGAGATGAAGGAGGGGCAGTCTGTGATGTGATAGACGGAATTGAATCCTATTCCATACTGTCCAGTTTTACCAGGATTAGTCCTCTTTTGTTCCTCTTCCAAGGTTCTGTATTCCTCTGACATCATCCTCTGTGAAAGGTTGATTGTTGAATACACAGAGTGATGGGCCTTGCATTGGGACCCACTTGTCATCAAAAATTCTGTCTGTGGGGTGGGTTCTTGGATCAAAGATGAAGTAAATCTCCGTAGCTTTTGCATCATCTGCATTTTGCAAAAGTTCTTTGAGCATTTCTTTCTCTGATGGATAAGCATTGAGTATACTTTTAATCCTGCTTGTAAGCTTCTCTTTCTGTCCAAACTCACTCCCAAGTGTAGTGAAGCAAATATTAGAGGCATACCTCTCTAATGCCTTGTGACGTTTGGGAATTGCTCCTAATTTCACAGCAACCTCTCTTGGGATATCTCCATGACAGTACTTAACAGTAGTGTCCCTGACTTTAATCCAAGGACAGTCGTTATAGCACAGAGATTTTGATGTCTGCAGTGTCAGATTTGTGTCAGGTAGAAGAATCTGGCTGTAATTAGTTTGGCAGTATTCTTGGCTTTTGTCACGGATCCAACTCCAAATTCCTTCACTAATAATTCTGCGAGAGAGCTGAAAGTTTTCTTCACTGAGTGCCCTTCGCCCACACTCTTGCCTCACTAGTTCAAGAACAGCAGAAAAGTCCTCAACTGTGAAGCTTGAATGAACTCCAACATTTTCAAAGAGTTCACGACAGCTGTTCCTGTACTTGTTTGGAAGCTGATACAGATATGGAGCTGCATCAAAATTCAGAGAGAAGGCAACTTTGGAAGGATTAACATATGTGTTCTCTACCAGAATAGAGTTGAATGTTTTAAGATCCTCCACTATTTGCTCCTTTGCATTTTCCTCCTGTAGCATCTCCTCATGTAGGTACTTGTAACAGGCATTGGTTATGTTTTCCTGATACAAAGTGACACCATCAAATGTCTTTGAAAGTTCTTTTAGTTGACTGACAACTAGTCCCACAGTGGGCTTCCTTATCAATCCAAGACAATCTTTCACAGCCAATGAGATTGGGCCACAGCCTTTGAAAGATGGCGAGCTCTCATTAAGGATTGGCTTCATGAGACATACTGTGTCCTGATGTTCAGTAGTGAAGAGTTCTCTAGCACAGAACATAGTTGTTGGCGAGAAGTTATTCCCATGCCATGGCAGTGAAAAGCCTGCAGGTCTTGTTAGGAATGGAAGGAAAGTTATGTCCTGAAGCTTTTCTGAAAGTTCAGCTGCTCTTGGGTCTTTCATCTTAATCTTCTCATCTATGAGACTCAGTAGAATACTGCTTCGGAAGCATGCAGCAACATGGTCATTTTCATTCAGATCAGTCACAGACTCTGCACGTTCAACCAAGTCTTCCCATGAGAGATCATCCTTCACCATGCCCAGTTGCACTAGCTTAACTAAACACACTGGGTTCAGGTAGTCATTTGAAGTTCCTCCAGGAAACCTTCCATCACTTTTATTGTAAAGTTTAGCAACTCTTCCCTCTGGGTGGATGAGCCTGGAAGGCAAAACTAACTGTTCAGTGGCATCAGAGCACGGAATGCACGGAGTGACTCTGAGAATGGCTGCGAATTCATCCACTTTTTCATTCAACATATAATGCATTAGTGGATCTCTAAGCTCCTTTTCGATTTCTTGGATATGAGGGAAAAAAACTTCAGAGAAGAACTGCTTCTCTGTGAGGGTGTTTTCCATCAACTTTCCTTTACACCCAGCATCATCAAAACCCTCCTTTACCCAATCGGGCAATTCGACAGCACAGAGGTTTTGGGAGCCACTCATCTTGAGGTATTTCAAGAATATCTTGAATGCAGCCGGTCCGATGTCTGGTCTGCAAAGTAATGTGTCATCAAGGAACCTGACATATTGAATCGACACCCAGGTTTTTCCATCTGAAAACATCCTTGCAAGATCACTGTCACCTCCTTTGGCGATTTCCTGGTAGACCCCCTGACTGATTAATGTGAAGTCATCATGCACAAGACCTGGATCAGGCCACGCTGCATAGTAGTTGTAGTCAAGCAGTTCTCCGCTTTCTGCCATCGAACGTAGCATACTGAGTGCTGCTAAATAGGCCTGGACAATCACATGTCTCATAAACACAGAATTCCAGTGGCCTTTAGTGTCTGTTTTCCAGATCTCTTTGCGGTTAGAAGTCACTGCAAAGCAACCATTGATGTGGACTGGTAGGCCGGTCTTGATCCTCAGGGGTAAGTAACAAAACACCTCCCCCACAGGGTTTGTATGTATCTTTACTTTCCATTTTCGATTCTCCTCCTCGGAAAGTAGCACAGCCACCCCTCCACAAGGTACTAGTCCAAGTCTTTTACCACTCTCTCCCAGGGAAAACTTGAGTGCTTCTGTTGAATCCATGCATGAACA
Organism: Merluccius polli; assembly: GCA_030340625.1. Classification (NCBI taxonomy): domain Eukaryota; kingdom Metazoa; phylum Chordata; class Actinopteri; order Gadiformes; family Merlucciidae; genus Merluccius; species Merluccius polli. The sequence goes on from JAOPHQ010004018.1 coordinate 138,079, forward strand.
AATGAGCCAGTTCGTGACCTCCACTGCCTTTTGGGGCATTTCATCTGTAAGTCTTCTGGTTTGGATTCCTTTAGCAGCCATCTCAAAGTACTGGTTTGGATCTTCCTCAGAGCCTCTAAAGAGTGGTGACTGGAGATCGACAATGCGTTTGAATACATTGTGAAACTCCTCCACAATGATGCGTATGATGCACCCGGATTTGGGAACATCAGCAGGGACCCTGTTGGTGGCTGATACCTTCTTCATCACCTTTGCAGCAGATTTCAAGATGCTCAGAGGTCCATATGAAGCTTTAGATGACCACACACTTTTGTTGATGCTCACCACATCTTGGGCCAAAGCAGGGTTTGGCTCTTCATATTTCAGGTATTTCAATACCATAGTTCCAACATGCTGAGTAAACAAAATGAGCCGGTGGCCACAAATGCTAAACTCATCGACAAGTGAATAGATGTCTGTGGTGTTATAGTACATGCTGCTGATTTCACTTCCTGAAGCTTCCTGCTCTGTCCTGAATGGGAGCCTAAAGAGTGTCCCTTCGTATTTGTACGGAGATTCCTGCGCTAGAGGAAGTTGGCAGTTGAATACATTGATGAAAGGTTTGAATTGGTTGGGGAATTTTCTCAACCTTTTTTGCTGTTTGCTCCAATTAATTTTGATCCCAGGATTTGATCTATCTCTAATGTGCTTGCTGATGTGGTTGATATTTGGATCAAACATGATCATGAACTCTCTGCTCATGATGATGGGGATATCAGTAACGTGATACACTGAATTGAACCCCAAACCAAACTTGCCCACTTTATCTGCTTCACATCTTTTCATCGAGCCACCTAACCTTGTTATGTTGAGGAAATCAGTGTCAGAGAACACAGAGTTGTTGAAGGACCACAGTGAGGGGCCGTGGCAAGCAATCATACCAGGGTCCAGCAGGTTCTCTCGGATGTCAGTGTTCTTTCGCATGTCAATTAGGAAACTGCATTCTGTTGCATTTGCATCATCAGCATTCTGGAGAAGCTCTTTGAATATATCTGATACAGATGGGTATTCCTCAAGAATGTTTTTTATTCGCACCGTTAGAGGTTCTCGCTGACCTGATTGCTCAAAGCCAAGGTTCTCTGGATTTATCAACCTTGTGCTCAGACATGGTACTTTTAACCACTCAGCCGTTTTCATTGGAATGTCATCGTGCACTAATATAATAGGCTCGGAAGCATCTTCAAGTAAGTCATTTAAGTCATCCACTTTGATGTCGCAGTAGGTGCATTCGTGAATGGGCTTCATGGACAGTTTGCTTGGATCCTTGTAACAAAGAATTGGCACATGCATGTCGATGCTGACTGGTATCTGATTGCTGTACAGCCACCTCAAAATGTTAATTAAAAGCAAGAGATCATGTTTGCTTTCTTCTTTGGTCATCTCTTCTTGACACCTTTGTTGGACAGTGTTGATTACCTCAAACACATGGCTTGGCACAACCTCTTCAACTGAGCCACAGAACTTAAAGAGTTTGTGAAACTTTCTTATGGTCTTTGGTAATGAGTACAGGTAAGGCTGCAAATCCAGGTCAGGGATGGGCTTTAGGACTGTATGGCCAGGTGATGAGAATGTTTTTCCTGTCCACACCCAATCAAAAGGCAATGATTTCATTGCTTCCCTCGCATCCTCAAGGTGAGCTTGCATGAAGCCATAAATCTCAAAAAGGATCTGTTGGAACTGATACCAATCCTCTGTTGTGAATGCTTGAGATTGATGCCAGTCATTCACAGCTTGTAGATGCTGTAGGACTTGGTCTACCTGAGGTTCTAGGCATAGTTTCAGTGCTTTCTTCATACCTGCAGATGTGCGCTCAACATGTGCTACTGAAGATCCCACAAGAACTGCATGTGATATGTCACACATTTCAGATAGACATCCAATATAAATTGTGTCACCCATCCAAGCAAGAGATTTTGGGTAATTCAGTGGTCTTTCTTTGCAGACAGGAACCCATTTTAGCTTTAGCAATGAAGTCTGTGCTTCTGTAGACTTAACCAACTTAGTTTGTCTATTAAGTATTTGCAGAAGTGTTTGGGCTTTTTTCACAACAGAGTCCCACTCAGGTTCTTTGCCTCCCTGTAACTCCTCTATCTTCTTTGCCACTTGGACAACATCTTTTTCAGTAAGCTGTACTTCATTTTTCAGTCCCAATTGTCTGAGTGAATGGAGGATATCAGGAGACGATGTGAAGGTACTTGTGGGAAACCTGCTTTTTTCCTCCATGTAGAACAGATTCTGTAGAACCTCTAATTCAGGATCAAAGAGGTCTGTGGCAGAGATTGGTTTTCCCAAAGATGAATACATGAATTTTAGATTGGAGAGCCATCCAATCACAGATGAGTTTTCATTTTTGAGAAAGGACAGGTGTTTAAGTGCCCAGAGCATGATTTTGGTAATTTCATCCTTGGAGTAGACTCCCTTCTCGATATCTTGAGTAACAAGTTTGAAAAATTCACTTGTTTTCACTTCTTCTACTTTGGCCATCTTGACAAGGCGCATAGATGCCCCGTCATTGCAGTTCACAACATTTAGTGATAACTTCACATCTGGCGGGTACTTGGCGGTGTGGTGTAAAGCCCTGGCTCCTCTCAGTGACGTAAATGTTGGGGGGCCTTTCTCTGAGCAGGGCCCAACCTTCTCAAAGATGCTAAGCTCCATCAGCATGCACCTTTCTTTCTCTGTGATGTCAGCAAGCCCTGCTAGAAAGTCTCTGAGTGCAACCTTTTCCTTGACTGAGAAAGAAGAAACTTGGTTTGCCACTCGCTTCATTGAAGATCTATCCATAATTTGCAGGAGGTAACTGGGTTTTGATGGATGGATGTAATTCTTTAGTAGGGGGTGTTGCAAGCAAGGGTCCATCTTTTTGACCACAACTGCTCCAAGCTTTTTCATGATATCAAGAAGACTTTCAGAATGCAGGGCCCCCTCCTCATCTGTGAGGATAATGGGCGATGGGGTTTTCAGTCGCAGTAGCTCCACTTTATCATTGCTTTCCTCCAGCGGCACATTTGGAATCAAAGGCATGTCTTCAAACATGCTAAGGTCATCAGAAAAATGAATGTACAGATGCTTCCAAACCAGTTTTAGCCATGAAAATGAAGGATGCTTTTTCTCTGTGTTAGCTGGTTCCCATTGAACTGCAAAGTCTCTAGTTGGCCAGGTTCTTGACAGGATCTCTTTAATGAGTCGAGCCGATCTTTCAGGAGTTAGCACTTGTACCTGAGTGCAGGCCCTTCCTGTTAAAAACAACAAACACAAATGCATTGTTTAATAATAAAAGCTCTCTCAGACAGATTCTTATCTCTATTACTTATGTACACAAAAAGCTGTTGTTGTTAATATAGTTCACTGCAGTCACACTGGGGCTGTTCACACTACATCTATTGGGTGAAGACCTATGTTAGAAGTTTGCCTGGATGTTAGAGAAAACAGGGGTTAGCTTGGAAGCTTTGACATTGATAACAACAATACCTGGACTAAAAGATGTATTGAATAATTAGTGTTCATTCTTTAAAAGCAGTTATAATGCTATTAAAGTACATTCAATTTGAGAACAAACATGTTTTAGGACATTTAGACCAAAAAACCAATGCAGTTATCAGGTTCACATTGTATTTGCAAATAAATAAAAATTATGTTGGAATGTTGAGTGCCTTCATGTCAAACTACTGTTAGAATTATAAGTTTCCATTTTAGAATAGTTTTTCTTTGCTTCTCCCATCTCTGTTGTAAAACACTGCATTGGTTTTGGTTAGGACGTCACACCTTGGAATACCTACCAGAACACCCCCAAAGATATTGTTGCACTGTAATTCAAATAACATTATTTTAGTATTTCAGCACTTTTTAATTAATAATAATGTAACTATAAATTAACAAATTATATGTGTTAAAATAATGATTGGTAAAGATGTGTATATGTTATCAAGTAAATATGTCCAGAGTATACTATACTACTTACAAAGTACTATTAAGACAATTGATGGCAAAACAAACAAAAAAAAGGCATATGTGAATTGCAATGTTTCTGACTCACACACAGTAGGTGTAGCTCAAAACCTTCTATGAGGACTTAGCCAGATATATGTTTTATTTCTGCATATTTAGTCACTTTGGCTCTGGCATTATAGCCTTTTTGGCATTCTCACAGATGAGTGTGGGCATGAGCAGGGCCAATAGCTGAAATTGAAATGCGAGGCAAAGAATGAGATCTATCATGTGTCTGCATGTTCACTGTCTCACGCTCATTTACTTTCACACACAGTCACCAGCCAGTTGTAAAATACCTTTCAGCAAAGCAAGAGCTTTAACGTGTCTTGGCTCACTGCAGGAGAATCAGGGGAGTGTTGAAGTGTTGGTTTTAAAAACAGGACTTGTCAGAGGTGTGATTCAATTGTGCTTGAATTGGATAGGTGTTGTAGATGATTTATTTGGTTTTTTGTTTAGTCTGAAGTTCCTTTGGCTCCACATTATCAACGTGACTTGTGTAATTATGATAGAGATGTCATATTTTTAACATTACCTCTACTTTTGGCTGCGTTCTTCAGACTGTCCATTACTGATGGACTAATGCTTGCCAAGATGAATCGGTTGTCCAGTCCTGGGAACAAAGCTCTGAAAATAAAGAAGAAAAAACAAACCCAATAATTATAATGGAATACAAAATGACATAACATAACTGGCATGAATGGCATTGGTAATGATATTGTTTGTATGTTATGTATATAACATACAAACAATATCATTACCAATGCCATTCCCTCAATATAGTCCTAGCCGCCGAAGTACAGCTAGGGTTGGTTTCTTTTGCTAATGTAATCTTATTTAGGGTCATATAATTTATTTTGTTTAAATTACATTATTTTAGTCACAAACTGAACATATAACCCATCAATGGATCCCTAAATGTCAATAATATTTTATATATATATATATATATATATATATATATATATATATATATATATACCAGGGGTCGCGTTAACCGAATATTTTCCGTCATTGACCGTTTTTTAAAAACGGTGACGGAAAAATCTGAGGGCCATCCGTCATTTTGACAGATTGCAATTCACACCCTGACCACTTGGTGGCGATGAGCATATTAATTGGCCCTTGTAGAAGAAGAAAAGTAGAAAAGAAGAAAAATGTCACGTTGAGTGTTGAAACATTTGAAACAACAAACCCACTTGAAACATTTGATTACGCGCAAGCGGGCACCCGATCCAAGTCCATGCGGACCAGGAGGAAGGTGGACCATGAAGAATTTTCCACATCGCACCGCCTTGAAAAATCGTTCGCTTGGTGGTGTGTTGACTAGTGGATCAAATAGCTCCCGCGTGTTGACTAGTGGATCAACAAGCTCCCGCGTGTTGATTAGTGGATCAACTAGCTCCCGCGTGTAGACTAGTGGATCAACTAGCTCCCGCTTGTTGACTGGTGGATCAACTAGCTCCCGCCCGCATTGTGGTGATGAATCACCGTCAAGCCCCACTATACGCGAATCGCCTGGCGGCCGATATTCTTACATATTCTTCTGCTTGATGTGTGTATCCACAGTGTGGATTATTTGTTCAGCTTGTTTGGACTGAATATTAATTAAAATGGGGTTAGAAAAAAAAAATTTTAAAAATTAAAGTGACCGGTAAAAATAGATTATGACCAGATTTTTATGACCCTGTCAGTCAAAATGACGGACAACGAAAAAGGCTAGCGCAACCTCTGACATATATATATATATATATATATATATATACTGTATATATACACTCACCGGCCACTTTATTAGGTACACCTGTCCAACTGCTCATTAACGCAAATTTCTAATCAGCCAATCACATGGCAGCAACTCAATGCATTTAGGCATGTAGACATGGTCAGGACGATCTGCTGCAGTTCAAACCGAGCATCAGAATGGGGAAGAAAGGTGATTTAAGTGACTTTGAACGTGGCATGGTTGTTGGTGCCAGACGGGCTGGTCTGAGTATTTCAGAGACTGCTGATCTACTGGGATTTTCACGCACAACCATCTCTAGGGTTTACAGAGAATGGTCCGAAAAAGAGAAAATATCCAGTGAGCGGCAGTTCTGTGGGCGCAAATGCCTTGTTGATGCTAGAGGTCAGAGGAGAATGGCTCGACTGGTTCGAGCTGATAGAAAGGCAACTGTAACTCAAATAACCACTCGTTACAACAGAGGTATGCAGAAGAGCATCTCTGAACGCACAACACGTCGAACCTTGAGGCGGATGGGCTACAGCAGCAGAAGACCACACCGGGTGCCACTCCTGTCAGCTAAGAACAGGAAACTGAGGCTACAATTCACACAGGCTCACCAAAATTGGACAATCGAAGATTGGAAAAACGTTGCCTGGTCTGATGAGTCTCGATTTCTGCTGCGACATTCGGATGGTAGGGTCAGAATTTGGCGTCAACAACATGAAAGCATGGATCCATCCTGCCTTGTATCAACGGTTCAGGCTGGTGGTGGTGGTGTAATGGTGTGGGGGATATTTTCCTGGCACACTTTGGGCTTATTAGTACCAATTGAGCATTGTGTCAAAGCCACAGACTACCTGAGTATTGTTGCTGACCATGTCCATCCCTTTATGACCACAGTGTACCCATCTTCTGATGGCTACTTCCAGCAGGATAACGCGCCATGTCATAAAGCGCGAATCATCTCAGACTGGTTTCTTGAACATGACAATGAGTTCACTGTACTCAAATGGCCTCCACAGTCACCAGATCTCAATCCAATAGAGCACCTTTGGGATGTGGTGGAACGGGAGATTCGCATCATGGATGTGCAGCCGACAAATCTGCAGCAACTGCGTGATGCTATCATGTCAATATGGACCAAACTCTCTGAGGAATGTTTCCAGTACCTTGTTGAATCTGTGCCACGAAGGATTAAGGCAGTTCTGAAGGCAAAAGGGGGTCCAACCCGGTACTAGCAAGGTGTACCTAATAAATGGCCGGTGAGTATATATATATATATATATATATATATATATATATATATATATATATATATATATATATACATACATATATAAAAAATTAAAATGTGTATACCTGGGGTAGTCATCAGATGCAATATAAACTGCATCCTTTTCACTGACGGAGGAGGAAAACGCTACAAATGTCTCATCTTGTAGTGGCAGAAGCTCCAGCCCGATGAGGTCACTGTAGCAACCGTCGCTCAGCACAAACTCCAGGAGCAGTAGCTTCTCCTGGGAGGGGCCTTTGTGTTTAAACTTCCGGATAACCTGCCGCACCAAGAGAGGGCTCACTTTCCTCCCCTCGTTGGGCCCAGACACGTGTGTAGCCAACACTGCTTCGATGGCAGCAGGCACCACAGCCACCTGCATTCCCGTGCTCTGAAGGTAGCTGATCACCGTGTCCGAGATGTCCTCATCTGAGTTCAGTTCAGAGAAGATGGTCTCGTCCGCTCGGATCCAGCTCTGACTCAGAGAGTAGATGACCTGATGCTGCAGCAGGTCCTGGAGCAGAGGCTGGAGGATGGGCTTCCAGCGGGGCTTGACTCGATGGGGATCCGGCCAGGCTTGGTATGTCCCTTTGGGGGCGAGCGGAAAGTCTTGGTCTTTCTTAGTCTGGACCCTTCTAATGACATCCATGATGAGAGTGAAGTAAGCCTTGGGAATGATGTTCACGATGAGCAGCTCGTTCCACAGGGCTGCTGGATCCCTCCACTGGTCAACCTCACGCCACTTGATGCTTCGACGGTTGTCTGTGAGGCCGAAGAAGCCGCTGACATGCACCGGCAGGCCAGTCACGCTCTCCTCCCCGGGGGGCAGAGGTAGGAAGCAGAAAGCTCGTCCTGAGAAACCAGAGGAGGCCCCTTTGTCTTCTTCATTGATGACGGTAAGAGGCAGTGCAATTCCGACTGCAGGGATGAACTTCAAGTCGTCTGCCAGAGAGTCGAGCTCTGTGGACATCCCTCGACCCCCTACCCCATTACATACCAGCCAGGTGGTTCTCTGAGTCTCCTTGACCGTCTCGTCCTGTGTTTCAATGTTCAATTGGTACGTGGCACACGTGATGGTGGAGCTGGGCACACCATTGCTGTAGCAGTCTATGGCCTGGCCTAGTGTCTTCAGTGAGTTTGGCCTCTCCAAAGTATCATCTGCATTCTCTATTGCTGTGACCTGAAAGAGCATACGCTCCGTGCCATCTGACTCACGTATGTGCAGGGAGACCTTCTGAACACTCTTGAGGAAGAGGAGCACGGTGTCTGCATCGGCTTTGAAAGACTCAAAGAGCTCCAGGATCTTCTCTTTGTTGTAAATGTTTCCACTGAGCTGTGAGGGTTTCATGCGAAGCGGGAAGCGGAACAGTGTTCCAGGAAAGCTGCTGTCCTTAATGGTTTTCTCCGAGCTCCCGAATATTCCAAAGTAAGGCGCGAACTGGTCAGCGAGTTCGGTCACCTCTTTAATGTCTGTCTTTAAATTCCAGCACTGGCCTGACTCATGTACTCCAAACAGGGTCTGGTGGGGGTCCAGCATGCCAATCTGTTCGCTACTGAAGATACTGGGAACATCTGAAAAGATCGAGAGAGAAGACATGAAGCAAAACCTTAATATCATGTCCTTACTTACATTTGTCTATGTACATTTGAATTATTGTCCATAGATCTAATCACTGTATTGTATATACTGTATATGCCAACATCTTGGCGTCACTGGTCATAAACAGAGATAAGTATGACCTTGGTTAATCCCCAGTTGCTACAGGTTGTTACAGTAAACCAATGCCCAACAAGAAATATAAATAAACATCTGATCACAAATAAGATTATTAACATGGAAGTATAACTCTCACCTGTAATATGGTAGACAGAATTGAAGCCAATGCCAAATCGGCCTACTTTCAATGGATCTTCTCTCTTTCTGCTTCTGGCAATCTCCTGAATTCCATTCCAATCTTCATCCGTAAACACTGCATCATTGTACACATACAACGCTGGGCCTGCAATTAATAGTTAAATAATTACTTCTACTAATATCTACCCAAAAAAACAAGTATAAGCAACATCTGTACAAAAAATGTCAACATTTTTAAAAAGTGCATTGATGATTATATGACAAAAGCCTACCTTGATATTGAGCCATGTCATGTGACCACAGTGATTCCACTCCATGCTCTGTCTCATCAAACATAAACTTGACCTCCGTGGCTCCTGCATCCTCTGCATTCTGAATCAGTTCCTTAGAAGTTAAAAGAATGGATTAACACCAGACAGTTTATACCATGCTTTCAGTTTCATGCAACAGGCAATGTATATGATGACATATGGTGGTGTGTTCTGAAGGGATTTGGTAATCTAGTAGGTAATTATATAGTTATAATTATATGTGTAAACAAACCTTTGTCTGCAAGATATGAATTAATATGAAGTAGTGAGAAATTACCCAGATTGACAAAATAACACTTGTTAACACTCAAACGCCATGTGCTTGTTGTGTTAGGTTTTATATGACAGTGTTTAGCAAATAATAACAATATTCTAATTGATTAATCTACATCATTTCCTATACGATTGACTGTTACATGACTGTGTTTAGTGCTTCATACTCACTTTAAGAATCTGTCCACCTTCAGGATACCTTCTCAGAATGTCTTTCAGGAATTCCACCAATGGTGGTGTGGTCTGGCCAAACCTCCCTGTAGAGACCAAGCTTAGGTTAGGCATCGCTGTGCAGCGATTAGTCTTTCACAGCAGGATAATGTTCAGAGTGTGGTACGTACCTCCTCCCTTCAGTCCCATTCCTTCTAGCGTGATGGAAACTTCCAGACTCCCAGGAGGCAGAAGGGTCCCAATCTGGATACCGTCATCCAGCTATAACAAGAGATGAGACCAACAAAGAGAGAGAGATGAGACCAAAGGGGGGGGGGGGCAGTACTTGAAGGCCGTAGCTAGCCAGCAGTATTTGTATGTTCCCAAACCTGATATATCTAGCTTTGTGGATAATGCGGCACCATCTCTGGAAGGCCTGAATATCTGGGAGCCAACGCACTCACTGGATGATCCACTGTATTAGGCTTTTCTGGACTCTGAAGAGGAACTTGGAGTGCTTGCAGTGCCTCTGCAGTAGACAACATTGGTTGCCTTGCAGGTAAATCCTGACAACTATGATATGTGGGAGCTGATGGTGAGAGCTGATTGGAGCAATACATTTCCTCCTGGATGTAAACTTTGAGGAAATTGGTGAAATGGCTTCCCTCATCACGTGGGATAGTGGCCATATAAATCCGGACCAGGCGATAATGGAATCTGAGAAGAACAAAGGGGTGGCAATGGATGCAAGCCACGTGGCTGTTGCTTAAAAACGCCCTCACTCCAAATGAGGCTACATCTGGCGGCTCCGCGGCACAGGCAGACGCCATACCTGTCTCCCACTGACCTTCAGGTCACTGTGCTTTTGCTGCCAAAGTGGGTTGGGTGAACATTTTTTAATGCAGACCGCTAAAAGGTGTATTGCAAAGACAAACCTGTGATAATGCATTGGTGTAAATGAAATGAACCAAGCATCAATTCCTGGATGATGCAAATAATAAATATAACACATAATAATACACACACACAGTACTTTTTAAGTACACTTCCCATTGTAGGGGCACAATGATATATGACATACGTTTCTCTTTCTTGTTTCTCTTTCAGGGTCGATACAGTGTTATCATTATTAGACTGCACCAGCCCCTGCCGTTGCTGCTGCTGCTGCTGTTGTTGTTGCTTTTGGCTCTCAAAGATGAAACCCTTTCATCTGCACTGTCACCCTCTGCACTCAGCACTTCTGCCAAGAGAACATGCTGGCTGGCAGAAAAGCCCACAAAAGTTTCTCTCATCATCATTATCATCATCATGCTTTTCAAATGGCTGCCCATATGGCATTTTGGGCATAATACATTCAATTATTTTTATTTGATTTGATTTGACATTAGTTGAAGTATTAGAGGAACCTGATATGCATTCTCCTATCTGCAGTACTGACTTACATCTAGTGATCACATGTGTAGATGTACAACACTAATTTCTTATTTACATATTGAGCTGTGAGTTGTGCATTCCCCTAACAAAGATAAATCTAAATTTGCCTTTTCCCCATTAGGCTTTAAGAGTAAACCGTTTAAGATGTTTAGATCTTTAGAGCACTCTGACTCAGCTCTTGTTTTGTACAGTGAGGAATGTGTTTGAAACACAACAGGGATGGATCAGCTCATTACTGCAGGCCTGGGTCCCCTGAAGCATCACGTTGCTGTGCTAAGTACGGATGGTGGCATGCTGCCACGTCTTCCGTTTGAAGTGCACTTACCTCATTAAATCACATTTCCATGCGATTTCCTGCATGGCACAGACATTGTTGTAGTTATTCTACCCCTATATTTCTCAAAGGACAGTCCAGTGTGGCGCTGTCCTTGTGTCCTGCCCTTTTTTTAAGCCAGTGAAACACAATCACAAGCCTTGCTGTTGAAGTGGGTATTTTGCACCGAGGTGTAGCTCTGCCGCTATGTTCCTGTGTGCCCTGAGGATCGTTGAGAAGCGATGTGTGGGCGTGGTGGTGCTGCTAATTTTATGAACATGAGTTCAGAGGGGCTTACGGACAGCACGGGCCACCTGCTCCTATCCTTCAGCTGGGCTCTGAGACCACAGGGAGACCAGTCTATGTCATGCTAGGCCATGACATGAACTGCCGCAAATTAGACAGGCACGGCAACTAGAGCTCCACTGTAAATACCTCTGACGGAGGTGAGGGGGGGTCGTTGAAATGACCCGTCTTTCAAACCTGACAACAAATTGTAAATAAAATCACAGCAGTATTGAAGCGAAAGGCTGGCTTTTGATTTTATATTCCGTGTATTGCCATCTTAGCAGAACACAGAAGACCAAACCCAACACTTTTCAGCAACAATTTTCGTTAATTTCCTTTTCAGCAAAAAGTATTGTTCATATATAGCCACATATAGCATTATTGCTCCTTGGAAGTACTCCATTGTTATCAATGAAGCTTGTATAAAATAGGGCTGTGCTATTGCCTTTGTCAGCTTATTAAATTATTACAAAAAAAAGATTGCATGTTTTCCTTGACACAACATGAAATAATGTTGACTGTTTCTTTTTCTATCGGTAGTTAAGTAGACTTAAGCATATGGTGTCTTGGTGCCAACATTTCCTTCACTATTGAACTAACCATAATGAAGAAAATGGAATGGGACATTGAATATATGCAACAATTCTCCAGTCCCATGAGACACATTCGAATTCCTTGCAAAAAAAGAAAACAACAACACATAATGCAGCATTTAGCTCGGGATACAATTCCTTCAGTCTATGCTATTGATTGCTAAAACCTAGATATTGAGGTGGACACATTGAGCTATGGTATGACGTCAGTGCAGTATAGAATTTAGCCAAGTTAAGCTATCCCAGTATGTACACGTGACCAAGCGATGAATCAAAGCACACACAATGGAGGACAATATTGTGAGACATCAAATATGGAAACTAAGAACTAAAAACTAAGAAACATATCAGACCTCTCACTAATAATCTCAGTAAGAAGGATTGTTTTAAAACCAAAAAAGTGCAATGATGCTCAGTGCATTTTAATAAAGAGCATTGAAACAGGGGGACAGACAGTTATGTTTTTATTTAATAACTCAACTTCCTACTACTTACCGCTCTTCCATTGTGAACCAGCCGCTGCTCAGTGACGGGCAGGTCGGTCTCCTCGTAGAGACGTTGTTTAACATCTCCCACAGATGTGGCGTGGGAGAGGCGGTAGGATCTGCAGCCCATGTACTCATGACGCACTGTCACCCTTAGCGACCTGGGAGCGCGCACACACACACACACACACACACACACACACATTTTGAGTAAATAGGATCGAAAGCTACTGGGTTTGATTCCCACTGTCCATAACGTCTGGAGGTATTCTTGAGCAAATTGTTGACTTGTATCTCACGGTATCCACCGTAAGTCAGTCACTTTGGAGGAAAGTGTCTCCTACATTACTCGTAAATTACTAGTAAAATAATAATGAATCTGTGTACCGTATTCATTAAATGTAGGCCTATAGCATTGACCTCGATTGCTATAGGTTAGCCACCACATAGGTTAGTGTATGGCCACCGCCGGCCATACACTATCTCCATTGGAGTATTGCTTGCAGTTATTATTGATTATGGGTTAGGTTAGGATGCAATATAAGAGCATGCACCTACCATCTGGCCCATACTCCACCACAACAATACTTTATTGGAACCAATCGTATACCTGCTTTTATGACGTTGAAGCTGTTAACACTGTGATATGTCAACACTAGGGGTGTCACGATTCTCCAAATCCTCGATTCGATTTGATTTTCGATTTTAGGGTCACGATTCGATTCGATTCTCGATTTTTTTCTTTTTCTTACAGCACAGATGCCTATGCCATTTTCAGACTAGTCTAGTCTACGATCATTGGTTTTATTCATCAAATTTTGTACAGTAAATCTTATTTCAAAAGTTGGGCTACATATAAGTGATGCAATTTCCATAATGTATCACATTAGGCACTAATGGTCAAATTTAAATTATTTATTTGCAATATAAAAGTAACAATCTTGTTTTCAACAACAAAAACAAACAACAATGAGAGGTCACAGAGGTGCCTGGCTGCCATCTAGTGACTCTTTTTTGGTTACAGCAAACTACTTTTAAAATGATAAAGGTGCAATAAAACAAAATAAATAAAAAATATAACAGTCATGTCCAAAGTCATGGACTAACGTCTTCATACATGGAGGGAACCACTTTTGTTGTAAGATGCGACCTGCTGGGCATACTGTAGCGTGGCTCAAGTACGCTAATTAAATGTTTAAATCCCGTGTTTCCACCACCGAGTAAGGCTGCAGGTCTGCTGCTATAAATAGCCCTATAGCGCTAGTTATAGCTTTTGCGCGAGCTGAGGTCTGTGGAAGTTTTATTGCAAACGAGGATTGAATAGTTGGCTGGACCAGTGATGGTGCTTTCCCAGCTGTCAAATCTACATCTTTGTGATGCCGGCGAATGTGTCCTGCCATGTTCGTAGTGTTTCCCGTGGCCGGGTATGGTACACGCGCATAGCATATCTTACACACTGTGGTCTTCTTGTCAACAACGCGAACGCCGTCGACATAACTCACCGGGAACGCAAAGTATTTCCATACATGTGATTTAAGAGAAGCAGGAGCTGCTTCAAGCTCCGGTGCCGCGTCTCCTCTTTCATCTGCACTCGCCATCGTGTCATAACCTGCAGGATAGGTAACTAGCGGCGTCGGCTACAATGTGCTGCGTCATTTGCGTAACTTTGCGTAGTGTGCGTAGCTTTGCACACGGGGGGAGGGGGGATCGTCGATCCTCTCTTTGACTTCGATGCTCGAGATCGTGACGTCATTTCGATCGATTTCGATAAAAAATCGAAATCGTGACACCCCTAGTCAACACTGTGATATATGCAGGGGTGCACATAACTGGTACGCAAGTACGCATGCGCGCCCATAATCAGCGATGCGTAACGTCACTTGTGCCACTACAGCGCTTTTGCGTACCTCACCATCAGGTCATCAAAATAAAACTACACGTGTATCTGTACTACTTCTGCGTTTCCCCACCTGCAAAAAAAAGGCAAACGGAGCGCTGTGTGCTCTGTGCACCGCTTGCACACTGGAGAACTGCGCAAAATCAGCTGATCGCAATCGCAACGTCCGTTACTGTGAGACATCCGTTACTCGCTCCGTGGCAGTGACGGACTGGACCCCCCCCCGTCAACAACTCCACCCGCGGTGGAATCGCCTTTATCATTATCGAAACGACGCTACGTGTGGAGTGCGTACCGAACACCATCTCCTGGTACTCAAATGAGTAACTCACTAAAAAAGTTATGTGCACCCCTGGATATATGCCAACACTGTGATATGTTAACACTGTGATGTTAACACTGTGATATATGTCAACACTGATGTATGTCAACACTGTGATACATGTCAACACTGTGATATATGTCAACACTGTGCTATATGTCAACACTGATGTATGTCAACACTGTGATACATGTCAACACTGTGATATATGTCAACACTGTGATATATGTCAACACTGCGCTATATGTTAACACTGTGATATACTGTATGTCAACACTGTGCTATATGTTAACACTGATATATGTTATCACTGATATATGTTAACACTGTGATATATGTCAACACTGTGATATATGTTAACACTGTGATGTATGTCAACACTGTGATATATGCCAACACTGTGCTATATGTCAACACTGTGATATATGTTAACACTGTGATGTATGTCAACACTGTGCTATATGTTAACACTGTGATATATGTCAACACTGTGATATATGCCAACACTGTGATGTATGTTAACAATGTGATGTATGTCAACACTGTGATATGTCAACACTGTGATATGTCAACACTGTGATACATGTCAACACTGTGATATATGTCAACACTGTGATATATGTTAAACACTGTGATATATGTCAACACTGATGTATGTCAACACTGTGATGCATGTCAAC
>JAOPHQ010004019.1:0-42500 GCA_030340625.1 Merluccius polli
AGTGCAGGAGGAGGAGGAGGAGGAGGAGGAGAAGAAGAAGAAGAAGAAGAAGAAGAAGAAGAAGAAGAAGAAGAAGAAGAAGAAGAAGAAGAAGAAGAAGAAGAAGAAGAAGAAGGGCCCACAAGCCACGGCCATTGAATTTTATTTTTTTAGAAAGCAGCAAAAAAAAAGAGAAAAAAAAATAGAAGCACAGACATCACCTGTTTTATATTAGGCTTGTCAGAATGAATAAAGAGAGCAATAACCGGCAGCTCTCCCTGTGCAGTTTATAGACAAATACGACCCTCACCTACACCGATCTCTCTCCGCCTTATAAAAGGCCCAATTATAGAAGAGGGGACAGGTATCGGCTATACCTGCAAGTGTGAGGGATCTCTCCAACCACAGCAGCAACCATTGGACCTGTGAGGCGATGTTCTGCTGATTAGCCAGTAGAGATGGATACTCTGGAGATACCTTTGGACAAAGTTTTTTTCCCAAAGTCAATTGTCCCACATCACCGACACCAACAACCACCGCGTCGGTTGGCTATACCGTGGTCTTGGGTTCGTTTTTTCTTGTGTGTCGACATGGCGTTGCAGCAGTGCAGACGTGTAGCGGTGCCGCAGTAACGGTTCCTATAAAAGGAGCAAAAATGTGTCGCTTATCATAGGCTTGCTACACCCAGGCACCCAATAGTGTCAACTGCCCCGCCAATTTAGCTCCACTCCACTTAGTTCTCCCAAAGTAGACAATATTGCCCTCTACAGGAGGAACATATTATTCACAATTGTCTGCTCTCCATCCATTTCCTCTGGGCCATAGAGGCTAGTGAGCTAGAGTGACACAATGTATTTGGTATCTTCAAAAGTTTAAGATCGTAGCCGGACGATACACTATGGATGCACCTCAGCTATATAGGTGAGCTTATGGGGCAATAAACACGTCGAAGCCGGTTCACGATCACGGCCACATTTTACCTTAAAAGATGCACTCGGGTCATGCCTACAAAAGAACGAGTTAGCGGCATTGTTAAAGTGTCCTCTAGCACCTCTAAACAACACCTCTCCGCTCCATTAAATCTGTTCTCTGGGCTGACCCTCTTCAGCTCCATCCTCCTCCCTGTGCTGCCGGGTTTACCAACCAAAACAATTTGTTCCTTTTCAGGCACAGGTCAGCAAAGAAGTACTCACACTATTTCATGCCAGGAAATATGAAGCTCAAAATGAGAGTCCAGAGATGTTCATTAGGGAACGGGGCAGAACCAGTAGCAAACGGTACAGTGATGAACAAACAAGTAACAAAAAACACAAGTAGATATAGTTTTTTTTAGTTGTTGTTTTTTTTTTTACAAATATTATACACTATACTACTATGGCTACTGTAATATCAATAGTTATCATACGAATGTTACTACTAATAATAATAGGCCACTGCAACTACTGCTATTATTAACAGCAACAACAACAACAACAACAGCAACAACAACAAGACAACAAGAATAATTAAATGGGGGGGGGTAAGGAAACAATAATTAAGGCCACAGAGAAGCATCCTCCCGCGGCGGTTGACCTTATATGATCAAATGTCTCTCGGGTCATACGGCATCACAGAGGGACAGATCGGCGACCGGCGGCAGTGATCCGAGACGGACGCCCCGGCTATTAAAAGGTTGTGTGAGGATAATTGCCTTTTTACCTTTTTGCCTTTTTTTTTCTCCAAAAAGAGCGACACTACGGAAAAAAAAGAGACAATGTCTGGACCGTGTCTGAGAAGACCCACGCCGCCCCACCCATCATGTTCCCCTCCCTCCTGTGTATTTTCTATAGACGGCTGAGTCTTCAAGACTCAGACTCAAGCTTTGTCGCGCTGCCTGGTAGAAACGCCACAGCTCGTTCTCCCGAGAGCCGCCCCCGGGGTTCAGGCCCACAGTGATGGAGAAAAAGATGAAAAAATGAAATAAGAAAGAACCTCATTTTAGAGCACAAACACTGGGTCAAACCAGGAATGGGTGTAGCTGCCGCCGGGGTGGATACATACGCGCCTCTCTTTTCACAGCCCCACACAACCCTGCTCTCTATTCTCACTCTCTCCGTCGTGTTATTTCTGTTTTTCGGCTCATCCCTTGTGCTGTGTGCGTCTCTCTCTCTTCCTCCTCCTCCTCCCTCTCCTCTTTTCTCTCCCCTTCTTTCGTCTTTTCTCACACTCTCTCTCTTTCGGCATCTCCTCCTGCCTCTCTCTTTTTCTATTCTTTCTTTCTTTCTTCCTATTTCGCTCTTCCTTCCCCTCTCCCTGCTCTTTCGCTTTCTTTCTCTCTCTCTCTTTCTATTTACCTCCCTCCCTCTCTATCTCTCTCTCATACTCTTTCCTATCTAACTTTGCTGTCTCTTTCCCTCCCCCCCCCCCCCCCCCCCCCCCCCCACACACACACACACACAAAACACACACACAAACAGACACACACACACTACCTGATCATAATGATCATTCTGACACACAATTTTCTGACACACGTGTGAATTAACAACAATAACTAATTACCTCTCAACATCTCACCGGTGTCTACACTTTTGTTGTGCCTCCTCTCTCCTCTCTCCTCTCTCGGGAATATTGGTGATGGGATTGTCTTTAAAAATGGCAGAGCCCAGATACATACACAACTAAATTACCTCTCCAATGAGTTTTTACCCGCCAGAGAATCATTTTATGTTTGTTTTGTTTGGTAAATGGTCCTGGATAAGATCCCCCGCCACTTAGGACCACCGCCTCCCACTCACACACACACACACACGCACACACACACACACACGCACACCAAGGTTATTTTTATAGTTTTTGTTTTTATTTCGTTTTGACATTTAGTTTTCACTTTCAGTTTAGTATTCATTTGTTTTTAAACCGGGTTTGCTATTTTAGTTTAGTTTTTAGGTTTTGAAAATGCTTAGTTTTAGTTTAGTTTGTATAAGATTCAGTGGTGGTTATAAGTCTTTTTTTGTAATATGGGGTATTTGTCAGGGGTGAGATTCAAAGAGATCAGAAAAAGTATTGCATAATAAAACTACAAAACTACTAAAAAAGATCTGTGTCAGTCAAGTGTGTAAACCACCAGAAAAATTCAACTGGACACAACAATAACAACAAAAGTATACATAAAATGTCGATATGGGCACAAATATGTAACGGTCTACACAAGATGCAGCCTTAAGTGCAAAATGTATGTACTTCTTTATTTCTTTAGTTTTCGTTTCGTCAATAATAACCTTGATGCACACACACGCATGCACGCACGCACGCACGCACACGCACACACACACACACACACACACACACACACACACACGCACACACACACACACACACACAGTCACATCACCCTTCACTAGAGGACAGTGACACCCTGCAGCCAGCCACCTCTCCTCCTCTACTGCTATGGAGTAAATCACAAACATGCCATGGCAGGATCCTCTGGGATTCTGCACTGTGTGCAGGTATACAGCAGGTGTGCCCTCCTCGTTGGGGGCCAAGGACCCCCCCCCCCCACCCTCCACACACACACACACACACACACACACACACACACACACACACACACACACACAAATACACACACACACACAAATACACACACACACACAAGAAGCACCCTAAATTGGTTCTCCTTCATCCTCTCCAATATTTGCTGTAGCGATGAATTACTTTGTCTCTTCACATGCCCCTCTGTCTTCTGAGGTAACACAGGGTTCAGTCAATCCTGTTCTCCCTATACATGCTTCCATCGGGACACATTATTAGCCAGTTTGGTGGTATCTCTTACCATCTCTATGCCGATGACATCGGCTACCTATCTTTTAATTGAAATAACTCTAATCTGTCTCTTCTTTAGAACTGTCTGGTTGCAATCAAGGACTGGGTGGCTACCAATTTTTTGCAGTTAAACTCAAACAAAACTGAGCACTTAGTATTCAGGCCTGAACCCCGCCTCAGTAGCATTCACTCTTTCACTGATCAAATTGCCTCTTCCGTGAAGCTGACCTCCAAGAACCTTGGTGTCATCTTCGACCCAAAATGTAAATTTGAACACCATATTAAAGGTCCTGTAGGCAAATTTTGCTTTAACGTATCGATATGAAGTAAATGTTGATTGCACAGTGTAATGACTACAGAATAATGACACCATCGGCATTTAGATTGGTTCCCTTATAGCTTCCCTATAAGCCTCGCTTTTACTATGCAGCTCTGTCTGCCACCGGGTACGATCTCACGGGAGAAATGAAGGCAAAGAAAACGCGTCAACCATTGTGCGTGCAACCAAACCAGGAGGAATAGCGCTTTTGTTTACCCGGTAGCGATCGGAAGCTATCCCCATTCGCTATCCCCAGTAGTGGAAATGGCGGACGGTGGAACAACCGAAGTAAAGCCAATCTGATGACACTACTTATATCTGCGTGCTACGTTTTTGCATTGAGTATACTACCTGAATAAACCTCATGTCGCCACTCGCCAGGCGATCCAGTCAGGCTACAAACCCAGTTCGCTTTTCTCATACTAAATAATTTGAATAAACTCACAGTTTTCCTCCTAATGTTTTCTTCTGCTCCCCCCTCCACCCCGATGCCAACCCCTGCTGCCGGTAGCAATACTCCAACTATGGTATTACTATGCAATGCACATCATTACAATAGCTTTTGCCTGTTCCCAAATAAATGATGACAATTTCACTTTACCTCTTCAGTGAACATGCTTCTTTCTTCCTTATTTCCAAAGAGTTGATTGTTTCTTTCGCAGTGATTTCCAAACAAATGCACGTCTTGTGTTATTTGTGGTTGCTCGGCTCGATCCAGTTTGTCTTTGCGACAGCGGCGCAGAAATAATACCACTTTGAAATGCTAGGGTGGGAAAAGTTGAAAAGTTGTCTACAGCCCCTTCAAAAAAGCAGGTTAAAACATGATTTTTCCAACTAGAAATATTGCCAAAGTGCAGTCAGCTCTATCTCACTCCAATTTAGAAATTGTAATGAGTTGTTTTGTTTTCTCACGTCTGGATTATTGAAATGCTTCGTTTGCATGCCTCAGTCCAGTTGCCTTAGCCAGACACAGCTGGTCCAAAATACTGCAGCCAGCTGCTGACACAGTCCAGGCTCAGCTGCCACATCACCCCTGTCCCAACGTCACTTCACCGGCAGTGACACAAAGGGTTGATTTTGAAACAATTCGAATGAGTTTTAAAAGCTTTACATGGTCTTACCCTAACTTATACTTCACAACTTTTAACTCCCCTCAGATGCCCTCGATCCCTTCGATCCTCTGACAGGGACTTCTGTCTGTCCCTCGTCTCTGCCAAGGTCTCTGCCAAGACAGAGAAGGACCGTTCATTCTCTGGTCTTGGCACCTTCTCTGTGGAACCGCATTCACCCTCCAATATGGTCTTCCCTTCATGTTCAGGGGTTTTAAAAAACTTGTTCAGGCTTTTTATTAGGACTGGGTGTCCTTTTTTCTCTCCCCCAACGGGGCAGCAACAATCACATGACTCATATGTGGGAACTGGACCTTTTTTTTTCTCATCCTCCGCCACCCCACCTCTCTTCCTCTCTCTCTCTCTCTCTCTCTCTCTCTCTCTCTCTCTCTCTCTCTCTCTCTCTCTCTCTCTGTCTTTCTCCTTACACAGCTCTATCCATCCCTACTCCGCCTCGGGGCAGTGACATTTAATCAAACCCAGATCCCATTGTGCCTATTAACATATCAGGCTGATGTGGGATGCTGTAAAGGGCTTGAGTAGAGCAACACCAAGCAGAACATTACCATAATTCTGCATGGGTGATCTCTCGCTCATTCCCTCCCCCTCTCCCTCTCCCTCCCTCTCTCTCTCTCTCTCTCTCTCTCTCTCTCTCTCTCTCTCTCTCTCTCTGTCTCTCTCTCTCTCTCTCTCTCTCTCTCCCTTCTCTTTTTTTTCTCACTCTTTCTCAAACACATACATTTTCTCTGCTGCTCGCGCTCCCTTCCTCTCTCTCCCTCTCCTCCTCCCTTCCCCACCCACATGTATAAGTGCTTACCTGGCAAACGGCGGAGCAGAGAGATGAATCGCTCTCTCTCTTTCTCTCTATTTCCCACTCGCCCTCACTCCTCTCTCCTTTTCTCTCTCTCTCTCTCTCTCTCTCTTCTACTTAACTGTTTTTCTCGGTCTACCTCACATTCTGGCTTCCTTTGTATCTACCTACTTTTGGCTCTCTCTCTGTCTCTCTCTGTCTCTCTCTGTCTCTCTCTCTCTCTGTATCTGTCTGTCTGTCTTTTGCTCTCTCTCTCTCTGTCTCTGTATCTCATGCTTATCATTTTAGAAGGTGTTCATTATTCTGCCATTTTGTGAAAACGTGTGAATGTTTGCCAAAGACCCGTCCATCACACAACTGTCAGCTCATGTTTCTCCACTGAAGCAGTGCGCAGAACAAAATAAACACTTTGAAAGTACTTTTGTAAAAAAAAACACAAAAAAAAACAAAAAAGGAAGAAAAAAAAATAGGCTTCACAGAAAAACCAAGGCTTCTTTTTCTCATGAAATAATGTATAGTGTTTTTCAAATATGAATCATCATAGACACTGGGAGGAAGTGGCGGCGGTGGTTGAATATCTGACGTGGAACACGTATATGAAGAATGAGTAGTATTGTGAGGCCAACACCTGATAAATTGCCCCGCCGTACATATAGTCGAGCTCTCTCTCTTTGTTTTTTCCGCCCAGCTCAGCGGATATCAGTTGGTTTGCTCTTGACCTTGGCAAAGGTCACTCTTCTCTTGAGTCTCTCTGCACACATCCCACACCCCACCCTCTTGGCAAGCGTTCATGTATGTCAGAGCCATATGTTTAGGGCCTGCTAGACTGTGCGGGGGTATGTATGTGTGTGTGTGTGTGTGTGTGTGTGTGTGTGTGTGTGTGGGGGGGCGGGGGGGGCACGCTGTGTACCCCCTCATACCTGGAAGAGCCTGGGTGCCAAACCAACTGTTTTCGGTCTTGAAAGAAATCAGGCGATTACTCAGAATCGGGGAACGGCGGACGTCACGTTAGTTCGTAGAAGTGACAGTTCACAAAAACACACATTTAGTCCAATGGAAAGCCCCCCCGCCTTGCTGCCACCGTCAAGAGTTGTTTCCTTAGAAGAAGAAAACAGAAAAAGGAAACGAGGATGGGCGGGGGACGGGGAACGAGACAGTTCGAATGGAACGAGACAGTTGTTGTACAAAGGAGGATTATGAAGACAAAGCAACGTTGACAAGTCTTGAGTTTGAGGACACTTCCGCAGAGATATGAAGAATATCAAAGTCAAGCTGTTTGCTGTCGTCGGTCTCTCTCTCTCTCTGTCTCTCTCTGTCTCTCTCTCTCTCCCTCGCCTCTGTGCCCTTGCGAATGTTACAAACATAACAGCAATCACATGCTCAGTGTTCGTACCCCCGGACTCAATTGCTTGACACTTGACAGAGCGTCGTGTCTCAATGTCAATCATCGCGCTCGCACCGAGTCAGTCGAGTCAGTGTAGTGACTCTGTACTTTCTTTACCAATGAGAGAGGGGAGAAACTTAATGTGCTCCTGTGGGCCACGCCAACGCTGTGACTACCCAAGAGGCACGAACGAACAGCGATTTACAAGCAATAATCTGGGCTGTTGATGATAGCGACCCAGTTTGGGTTTTTCGGTCGTTTCAGTTGAATCAGTTAGACAAGAGAACGTTGCATTATAACAAATAACCAAAAAAAAAAAAAAGTTTTATAATCCCCCATCCTCCTCCACGTCATTTTAATAATGTAATATCCCCAAATATCAACCCAGAGCCAGCTGCTCTCAAAGATCCTACCCTACAATTGTGCGACATTACACCCGTTACTTTCCCTTTTCAACAAGAATGGATGATAAGAGTCTTATTTAGTTGTGATAGCCTAACATTGTTAATATTTGTTTTGGTTCCCATTCATTGCATTTCTCTGAATTGTCTGTTGTGCAGAGAGTCGTGTTGCTCTCATAAACCGAATGCCTGGAGCAGTGATGCAGAGCTTTTTGAAGTCTCATTTTTTTGTTTGTTCGTTTTGTCCAAAGGCCTATGCAGTATGGCTTGGGTTTTTCCAACAGAGCAAATCAAACTTTCAAAGTCGCTCAATGTTGACAAAAAACCCCCACTGAGGATGAACACAGACAATGTAAATGAAATGTATTTGTACGTGCACACTGCAAGAATAATCAGATAAGATAAGCTAAGTGGCCCGACCCCACCAGACGTGATGTCGCGCGAACAAGTGCTGCACTACGCGTTCATTTGCATAAGGTTAGCTGAAGTTCAACTTTTGTCCCACCCCTTCAACGCACTGCAAGCCCCGCACGCACGCGAGCCGCGGCCAGTAAGACTACTAACCTAAGCAATGATCAATGATGTAGGTTTCCTATTAATTTTCAGTAATATAATATTATTCGATTATTTAATTGCTTCGAACCATAATGTTTACATAAAGAAATAACCGTTAGGCTATTATGTATTATGTATATTGTAGCATCCCGGGGGGAAGTAGTGTACTGCATTTCCCAGCATGCTCCGGGGTGAGAGAGGCAGGATATGGGGTGACACACCCGGAAGGCGGGAGATGGTATTGTTAGCATTCGAGTTCCAGCCTCCCCATCCGAGACGGTCTCCTCCACCGACGTTGGCGATCCCCAGGGGGCCACCGCGAGGTCCTCCAGCTCCTGGTTCCTCGCTGGTTCCACCGCTCGGTGGGGGGGGGGGGGGGGGGGTTGGGGCGGGTGACCTCGGGGTCAACAAGGCTCTCCGCCGACTCTAGTCTCGGTTCCACTGGCCAGGGTGTCCCCGGGACGTGGACCTTTTTTCGTTCACGGATGCGACTCCTGTGCTGCCGAGAAGGGACCAACTCGGCGCTCACATGCCCCACCACCGCCGCTGTACACGCCAACAGGGTGTCGACATCCTGGAGGAGTTGCAGTACAGCAACTAGGGGCGGACCTTGGAGGCCGCTGTGTTCAGTGAGGTCTGCTCGTCAAGTCAAGAAAACCAGGACCACGCCACTGCAACCCCCAAAGCGCTGGTGGAGCGTTTCAACCTCACGCCGGCCACCCAGCTTGCGAGCCTGACCAGCCATGGGCAGGCAGCGAGACTGGGACCTCCAACCTGAACCCGGGTCGACTTGGTGTTTGGGCCACCCCCTGGAGGGACTTGGTGTACAGGGTGGGTCTGGTCAAGGGGAACGGGGCGGTGCACCCCGATGCACCGGGTCAGGGCGGTGCCCCTCCACCGCCCTGACCCCCGGCTCACTCCCTTACCAGCTACCCAGCTCCAACCGTGCTCCGGGGTGTGTGTGTGGGGGGGGGGGGGGATATGGGGTGACGCACCGGCGGAGGGTGCTTGTTAAAGGTGCGTTGACATGAGACGCGTCAAGACGATGAGACGCGTGACCCCGGTTAGGGTGATGTGGGTGTTTTAACACGACGCCCGACCTGCGTCTCGTGTGAACGCACCTTTTCTTAAATAAAACACTCTGCTTTTGACTTTAGCAAACCCTCTGAGTCGTGTATCTCACCCCCCCGCCCCCCCCCCCCCCCCCCCCCACACACACACACACACACAACACCCACACACACACAACACACACACACACACACACAGTTTGATGATGATCAGGTAGACAGGCTACCTATTTCAGGTCAAGGTTGCCCCCATCCACCCCCCCCCACCCCACCCCCCGCCCCGCCCCAGCCCCGCCCCCCCCGCCTCACTTTCTAGGGATGGTATGATCCAGGAAGCGCTCCTAAAACCAGCTGACTGAATGGTATCTCCCAACTCCCCGGACGGACCGCCGCGCGTCCGCGCCGCCGCTGAAGCCGGCTGAGAGCCCAACACGATATACTGGAGCAGCTCTCCATTCAACGCCTCTCCTCTCCTCTCTCTCTCTCTCTCTCTCTCTCTCTCTCTCTCTCTCTCTCCTCCTGTCTCTGTCTCTCTGTCTCTCTGTCTGTCTGTCTCCCTCTCTGTCTCTCTCGCCTGCCGGAGGTGTGACACGGACCGACACCTAAGTACACTTCGGGACCCGTGAAGGCGGATAGTTTTTTCTGTGTGTGTGTGTGTGCGTGTGTGTGTGTGTGTGTGTGTGTGTGTGTGTGTGGTGGTGGTGGAAAGCAAAACCGCCATGGCGTCCAACTTCAACGACATAGTGAAACAGGGATACGTGAGGATACGGAGTAAGAAGCTGGGGGTGAGTAGTAACAACCAGCCTTATGAGGACCCACTTGCAGGTCTGTGTGTGTGTGTGTGTGTGTGTGTGTGTGTGTGTGTGTGTGTGCGTGTGTGGTGGTGATGGTTGTTTCTAATTTGCACCATAGGCGCAATGTGCTCCGAGGGGGACGCGGTTTTTTCACTTTCAACACATTTACGCACGCGGACGCGCACGCACGCACGCACGCACTTTATTTATAGCCCGTAGTATTTTTGCATTGAACGTACATTAACACGTCGCCGTTATGTCGACGCGTAACTTTGTTGTCCGCCTCCCCTTTTTTTTTTTAGCCCGAAGTTGCCTTTTACTGATTGATTGATTGATTTGGGTTATTTGACCGCCGACTGCATTTCATTTTAAGTCTGTGGGCGTGATGATAACGGTGGTTATTACGCGTTCACGCATGCGTTCATGCGTTCACAGTCGTTTGGCCCGTGAGGGTTCACGTCCACAACAACTGCAAAACAGTCGTGATCATGATCCATGACAAAAAAATAAAAAATTAAAAAATTAAAAAATGAAGGCAATCAGACAATCAGAGCAATCAGACAAATCAGACAAATCCCCCCCCCCCCCCCCCCCCTTCATCCTTCATCCGCCTCTGTAATTGAGAATTGGTGAATTCTTAGTTCTTAATTAATAAAGATGAAATACCAAAGGCCTGCAGGGCTTTAAACGTGGCCCCATACCCACATAATGAATGAAAGATAGGCAGTGCACAACACAATGAAACCCAAGTGCAGTGGTGCATGTCTTCGATTAAGGGGTTGCTTTAATGTCTGACTCATAAAGCCATCTGCTTTTGTTAATACTTCCAGCTCATTACATTGACAGGGAGAGCTGACGGCGTGGGGGCGCCAACCGTTTTCCCTCCGCCGAGGAGGAGATGTGCACGGGGAAACCGGCTTATGCTGTTTACATGGCAGTGTCCAGTAACAGTGTAAAAGTACTGTGTGTCAGTGTAACGAGCGTGCTTAATGTGTCCTTATCATGTGTCAGTGTGTGAGTGTGGTTATGGCGGGGGAGAGTTGAGGGGTCATGGTGAGGAATAGGGATACACAACACATGCTGCTGCTGCTGTTATAAAATTGTTTATTACACCCGTACATACATAGGCTACACTGTGACAAGGACGCCGTGATGTAACGAGTGGCCGAAAGCTGTGAACGGATTAGCCCTCACACCCTCGCTCCCCACTCTAATATCGTGTCTGTATGTCGAATAGAGCGAGCTCCGAGGTATTATGATGATGATGATTATTATTATCCACTATTGCCGTCCATCCACTTCCTCCTCCCCTGTCCGGCGTGCGGCGTGGAACCTATTACTCCGGCTGTAGCCGGCCAGGACGCGGCACGCTGTGCTGGCTGAGCCGGAGGTATAGATGCCTTATCTCTGCCAGGTCCAGCTCTTGTCCTGCTGTTCGTAGAGCCCGGAGGAACCGGGGGAGAGCGAGAGAGAGGAGGGAGAGAGAGAGGAGGAGAGAGAGGAGGAGAGAGAGGGAGGGAGGGAGAGAGAGGGGGGAGAGAGAGGGGGAGGGAGAGAGAGAGAGAGAGAGAGAGAGAGAGAGAGAGAGAGAGAGAGAGAGAGAGAGAGAGAGAGAGAGAGAGGGGGGGGGGGAGAGAGAGGAGGGAGAGAGAGGGGGAGGGAGAGAGAGAGAGAGAGAGAGAGAGAGAGAGAGGGGGGGGGGGGGGAGAGACAGGGGGGAGAGAGAGGAGGAGAGGGAGGGGGAGAGAGGGGAGGAGAGAGAGGAGGAGAGAGCGAGAGCAGGAGAGAGGGGGGGGAGAGAGAGAGGGGGGAGAGGGAGAGAGGGGGAGAGAGAGAGAGAGAGAGAGAGGGAGAGGAAGGGGGAGAGGAGGAGAGACAGGGGAGAGCAGGGGAGAGAGAGAGGGGGGAGAGAGAAGGAGAGGGAGAGAGAGAGAGCGGGGGAGAGAGAGGGGGAGAGTGGGCCCCATGCCGCGATGCCCTCTCAGTTCCGTTTGTCTGCCCCCCCTTCCCCCTGGAGGAACATGTGATGGACTGTGGCCGGTGGCCACAGAGAAAGTGGAGATAAATGGGAAAACATTCTTCTTCTTCTTCTTCTTCTTCTTCTTCTTCTTCTTCTTCTTCTTCTTCTTCTTCTTCTTCTTCTTCTTCTTCTTCTTCGACAAATGTTTTATGCTGCCGAGATACGTAGGAGATATGTATCTTTATCGTCATGAGTTGACGGATATTGCGACAACAGCTCTTGGCAGAAATGGGAATTGTCTTTTCTTCAAGACTGAAGACATTTGTGGGAATTGCAATCGGTTCGGAATGGAATCAATGAACTGGATCGGATTGAAAAATTTGAAATTATACACAAGCTCAAATGTTTTGGTTCATGGGTGGCTTTGCTGGGAACCCACTTGCATAACGAGAATAATAGAAATGATACACTCGGCTGCGTCCATTGAGATGATAGATTAGAAGTCAATGTTGCATTTGGCGCGGGGAAAAAAAACATTCATTTTTTTTTTTTTCTTTTAAGCTTTTATTTTTAAATCAATTTTTTTTTTTTTTTTTTTTTTTTCACCTGCTGGGCATGAGCAATAACTTAGCAGTAGGCAATAAGCACTGTAATATATCTGTCTGCCTGTCACCTATGTCTGGCTGGTACTGAGAAATGGCACCATGGTAATAACTAAATAATGTCCATGGTTTTAAAACAGGGAGCAGTTCGAGCAAAACTGGGTCTGAAAGACATTTCATTTCCACCTCAGATTATTCCAATGTTTGTGCTGTTTATGCTGTTTTTGTTTCCATTTCCATGGGCTGTCAGACCCAGACAGAAGAGGCACAAGACTCTGGAAAGATAATAAAGAGACACCGACTCAGTACCGAGGATCCGCAGATAGAAACGGACAGATGCATTTCTTTTGCCTTTTTTTGTTCTGTTCTTCATCCCAAGCTGTCCTCTCTCTCTCTCTCTCTCTCTCTCTCTCTCTCTCTCTCTCTCTCTCTCTCTCTCTCTCTCTCTCTCTCTCTCTCTCTCTCTCTATCTCTCTCTCTCTGGTAGAAGTCACTTTAATGCAAGCTTTACCTGCTCTGGATTACATGCAAGGAGACAGTTGTTGTACTAAATTATACACTGTTGGACTTGAAGGCCAGAGGAAGGAATTTCTTTAGAATACCGTGGTTCCTATTTCACTGATTTACGAGCTTAAAGGTCTCCTTTAAATATCACACATCACGGCTGTAGTCCACAGTTGACCTTCAAATATCTAAACCTCGGTCCGTCTTATATTGGCATGCCATTTGAAAATGTTTCACACGTTTTCATTTTCCCTTTCGAGGAATGTCGAACAAAAAGTACAGTTGACTGATCCCCGCCCCCCCACACCCCCCCCCGTCCCCCTTGTGTGGTATAATTTAAAGTGGCTACAACAACAGCTTTGAATAAAGTCATCAGCATCGCTCAATATGACTTTCAGGTTCAGTTTCAATTTTAAAGCTGTTAGTGTGTGAAGGTTAGGCTCCATGCAGTTTGGCCTGTGTGCCAGCCTATCCAAACACTTTAAATGGCCCAATGTGCTCTGTAGCTTTTATTTCCCTTTTTTTTTCGGTTGTGTTCAGTTTCCAACGTCCTTTCTTTTTTCTGTTTTTTTTGTTGTACTTTTTTTTCTATTGACATGGATTGCAGCAGTTTTCCTTCATTGGCCAACTTCTTTGTCCCTTTGTCGGCAACAGCGTCTGTATGTGTGTGTGTGTGCGTGCGTGCGTGCGTGTGCCTGTGTGTTTGTGTATGTGTGTGTGTGTGTGTGTGTGTGTGTGTGGTGCTCTTGAATGCACAAGTAGTCTTTCACGCCTTTCTCTCTCATCCTACCCCCACCACCACCATCACCACCACCCAACCCCCCTCTTCTCACCTCTCCCGCTTTTTTTTATCATCCTACATTTCCACCACTCTCCTCCCGTCTCTGCTGCTTCAACTTCTTCTCTTTGCTATTTGTCCCTCTCTGTTTTGTTGAAAGGGAAAGATTTCTTCATCTGCTTACCGCCATCACCACAAACCCCTTCTCCCTCTCTCTCTCTCCCTCTCTCTCTCTCTCTCTCTCTCTCTCTCTCTCTCTCTCTCTCTCTCTCTCTCTCTCTCTCTCTTGTCGTTTAGAGACTGAGCACAAAAGCACATTATCCATCAGCTCCCGCCGCAAACTCTCTGTAACCCCCACAGACTGCGTCTCCCCCTGCCACCGCAGAAGCATTAACGCGCAGTTGCGTAAACACACACACTAGCATACGCACACCGAGTAGCAATAATGCACGAGCGTGCACGAGCGTGCACGAGCACACACGCGCAAACACACACACACACACACACACACACACTAACATAAACCCACAGGTGCATACACACACGCTAGCATAAACTCACACACACACACACACACACACACTAACATAAACGCACAGGTGCATACACACACGCTAGCATAAATTCTCACACACACACACACACACGCACACCTGGTCAGACGGAGAAATTGGCACACAGGGCACTCAGACAAACAAGTAAACCTTCTGCTGCCAGAGAACAGTGTGTGTAACCTCAATTAATTCTAATCCCGTGGCTTTGTACCATACGGCATTATTCTACCGAGTCAAGACAAACATGTAAAAGGCCCGCGGGAGCCGTAGGCCCACGCCACGGCGGCGTAGGGGAGAAGTAGCTCGGGAGGCGGCGTAGGGGAGAACCAGCTCGGGAGGCGGCGTAGGGGAGAACTAGCTCGGGAGGCGGCGTAGGGGAGAACCAGCTCGGGAGGCGGCGTAGGGGAGAACCAGCTCGGGAGGCGGCGTAGGGGAGAACCAGCTCGGGAGGCGGCGTAGGGGAGAACCAGCTCGGGAGGCGGCGTAGGGGGTGCAGCGGGCGCGATGGTCTTCCAGCGACCTGGGGTGTGGCTGAGCGGCAGATGCTATCAGAGAGCTGGGGGTCCGTCTCGAAGAGCTCGAAAAACATGACCTTTTCACGTGATTTGTGTGTCCCCCTCCGACGACGCAGAGTCTGTGTCTTTTCCGTCCCCACTTTAAGTCACACAGGAGAAACGGAAAAGGTCAGCTGTTAAATATTGCCCTCTCTTGTCTTTGTCCGTGTATCTCTTGTCTGCCGTGTCTTTATTGTGACTTCAGCAGCGCTGGATGAATGGATGGATGGATGGATGGAGAATCCATTGACACACGCTGCCCCGGTTGTTCTGTTTGCTATTGTCATTGTTTTCTCTCCATTCACAGACTCTTTGACAAGAAACATCACTGGGCCCTGAACTAAAATGGGGGCTGCAAAATAACTACAGAGATCTTTCCTCTAATCATGCACAGTCCTAATTCCCTCCTGACAAACAAAAGCAATAAAGTAAATAAAAACAACAGATTTTAAAGTTTGTACTTTAACCAACTCAATCGCAGCACTGCACGTAGCCCATATGGTCCACTCAGACCATAAGGAGCTTATCAACCATAAAAGGAAATCTCAGCTGTGTTCAATGCCAACATAGCGATGTGAAATATCGTTACAGTTCGTCTCTCGGAGCCAGACTACATATCTGGAAGCAGACGGCGTCCAAATGTCATCTTTGGTTTTATCGATAAGAATCTGTTTCCTTGCTCACTGATTGGCTGGCTAGTTTTTCCTCCCCAGATTTGCCCCTGAATCCCTCATCCAGTCCATGCTCCGTCGTAACTTATTTGACTTGGTTTGTTTTGCTGTTGCTGATGAATAGGTAACATCGTTGTTATCAGCCAATTGGATAATTTGGGAACAACCTTCGATACACTCAATTGAAAATGTGATTACATTGCTGCTCTGAGTTTTTGTTTGAAGCCACTGATGCAAGGCACAGCATTTTTTTAGCCATGTTTGTCTGCAGGCTTTAATGTAAAAGGTTGGTTTATAAAGCCTGGCCAAACGTATGCAATGGGATGTTTTAGATTCAAAATCAGATGCATTTGTGTCCGTTGGTGTCTATAATGGGGCAGCAGTTCATGTTTTTTTGTTAGTGTTTTTTGCATTTACACTTCCTCAAGCATCCGTGGTGGCAGGCGTAATTGGAAGGGAACAATAAAATGTCCTCTGCTGTTTGAATATTGTGTAGCTTTAGTGAGGGAGGTTCATGATATCTGACTGGAGTGACTGACTGGAGTAAACAGAGGAGTACTCTACATCTGCCTCTATGTTGGCAGTATGCTTTACAAATATGGCTTTCAATGGATTTCCTGTCTGAATCACAGCCACCTTTACCTACCTTTGTACTTGTAATACATACATATTTAAGTATGTATGCATTTCTAGCCCTGCAAGAGTACATATGGGCAAATTACAGACCAGGCGTCGGCCAATCGAAAAGTAAGTCAATACATTCCCAGTGGACAATGTCTATTGTCCCCCACTTTCCATGAGATTGGATTTGTGTGTTTGTTTGTATAACTGGTTGTTGGTGTTATTGTCTCTCCTGGCAGTTTCGATTTTGAAATCACAAGGGAGGGAGTGTTTTGTGTGTTAAACAACGTCCACAGACCTACCAGTATTATAGCGTGGTGGTGGGGGGGGTGTGTTCCCGCTTGTGCTGGGGCATCCAGACCGACCCACAAAAAGCACAGAAGCAAAGAAGGCACAGAACAATGTGGCCATTGTCCCGAGATGGCACAGCCATTTAAGATAGGATCTCCCCCCCCCATCCCACCCAAACCGCCTACCCCTCCTTCTCACCCGCTGTCCACTCGCTCTCAGCTTACCGACGGCCGACTGTCCACCGGCCGGGCGCTTTTTCCACTCGATGGAATCGTGTGCGGCCGCGGCCGCGGTGGCCTGTGAAGCCGATGTGGGCGCGCAGCGGCCCTGACTCGCGTTTCATGACAATCTGGGCTCAGAGCTAATGAGGCAAGGACTGGGGGGGAAAATGAATGAACGAGCAAAGAGAGCGAGCCGGCTGATGAATGGATCCAGAATCGTCCGGCGGTCACAATGGGTTGTGTTGCTGTGTCGCTTTCCCCTCAATCAAATTTGATGGAATTATAATTGGAGATGCACGGGCTACGGTTTAAAGAGGTGCACTTTATAGAGCTATGCAATACTGATACGTGTTTAGAAGGTTTGAGGACTAAAATAGGATACGGGTGTGGGAGTGGGAGAATATAATAATAATATCAAACGTTGTGTCGATGAATGCAAGGAACTTGATTTCCACCTATTTTGACACACTGCCGCCCGCATGTGTAAAAAAAGACTGTTATGAGTGTTACTTTTAAACTGTCTCTTCTCTGGGCATTTGCAAGACTAATTTCTGCCCAGTTGGTGATGGATGTACTTGGGCTCTTTGCATTAATTCACAAATACGTCTGTCTTCTTCGATGCGTCGTGTGACCAATTGCAGTTCATTTTCATCAGGGTCCTTCGATCAGACAAAGACCTAGAAAGATAAATTGCCGGCTCTTACTGGCGCTGATGAATTGCATTTCTAGCAGGAAGTGGGTACAAATGTGATAGTCGTTATTCACATTGAAGAATGTGCCGGTTTTCTAAAAGTCTACTTTCATAAATAAATCTCAGTCCGAATCCTCACTTCAACTAACCGCGATCGCCGCTGTTCCTAATTATCAAAACAGCTTTTTTGTTGGTCACGAACAGGGACAAATGTTGCCATTAACGTGAGACGGTGAGACAACTTGATTAAGTAACACACTTGATTAAGTAATGCACCACGGGGGAAAAAAACTTAAAACTTAGACAAAAACGTTAGCTCACAATGCTATGTTGTATCGATGCACCTTCTCTCTCCGGCTCCTGCTCATTGTCAGCAGATCCTGTGATGGGCACAGGAGTCTTATTTCAATCTCTGTCTGTTTTTCTCAACGCTTTTCTCTCTCTTTCTCTCTCTCCCTCTTTTGTGTCACTGGACAAAACGCATGTATTGCGGTGCTACGGCTTTTGGGAAGTTCACTAATCCCTCTCTTTGGCAGAAGGGTTAGTGGCCCAAGCCACTCCCTGCCACTACAGACATTAAATACTGCATGTCCAAGCCCAGCAAATCCCAGACTAAAACCTTCGCATCGAGCCACTTGAGCTACATGCAAATATACATGCAAAGGCAAGTGAACACCGATAATATACATCCTGATGCAGCTCATTCATTTATTCCTTTTTTTTCTTACACATTTATGTAATTTGTAAGGCATTGGGAAGATGCATTGCTGACAATTCCCTCCTTGAACTTATTTCTGTCTTCATTGCACTATTAATAAATGCAAATTGCAATGCATATCATACATTCGACTTTCATGGACTACACACTTTTATAAGCGATTTTTGCACAAGACATTCAATACCTGTGAAGCTCCCAGCGGAGTGTGTTAATATCTCGGCTCCCCCCCGTTGCAATATCCTTGGGAGAGACGACTCCTTGCAGACTGTTTGTCTGTGAATCTTTAGACGTAACTAAGCCCTTTCTCTCCTCCTTCTCCTCCTCCTGTCGCAAGACGGAACAGCGATGAACGGAAATAGTCCTGGCCCATTATTTCCTTCTCAAATCACTATGGATGACTCAAGTCGGTGTCTCTAAAGAGCTGCGTAATGGAGGCATCTATTTCTGGAAGTGTCTCACATGATGGGCATTAATTATGGTGATATTCCATAATAGATTTTCATACTGGGGGGAATTCAAATCTGTTGTTGGTTAAATGTTGGTAAGTGCCTTTCCGGGACCCTTTTCTTTTTGCAAAGACACAGGTATACATACACCCAACACATTTTCTGACCCTAAAATAAGCATTTGAGCTATAATCAGCACATTTTGAGTTTTCATTGGAAAAAAAGAGCATATTTAATGGGCACTCTGATTAAATACCAGCAGAGTTGCAATTTCTTTCACATTCCCACGTCACTGTTCAGCCCCATCTCTGTGGTATTTTTATATTGCGCTGCTGCAGATACACTTGAGATGCACCTATAAAACTCCTGGCCTGAAGGAATCCATCATGACTCCATTACCATTACCACTGCCTCCTCCTCCTCCTCCTCCTCCTCCTCCTCCTCCTCCTCCCCTCATTAATCAGCAGACCAGCCCTGGAGGCTCTCCTCTGCAGCTAAGCCCTGCGTGTGTATGTGAATTGCGTGTGTGCGTGCGCGTGTGTTTTTGCATTTGCATAGATGCTTCAGTATTGTATTCCTGTGTTTGTGTACCTGCGTCATGCGCTCGCCTCCTCCTGCCTGTACCTACAGTATGGAAATGCGCGGATGCAGGGAATAAGCATATCAGCGCTGGTGCCAAACTCTGTGTGCCTACCCTACACCCCCACCCCCCCACACACACCCGCATCCCCGCTGCTCCTCCGCCCACGTATCGGTTACACCCGGTACACAGGCGACTTGAGTGGAAGTAACCTGTGTGTGTGTGTGTGTGCGAGTGTGTGTGCGTGTATGTCGTGATAATAGCCTGTGATCTCTCTCTCTCTCTCTCTCTCTCTGTCTCTCTCTCTCTGAAAGCAGCCTCCTAAATGTAATCCCAATTATTTTGTCATCTAGATAAAGCCTTGTCAAATCAGGTCTTGGTGGTGAGCTGTACAAGCCTCTGTTGTAGCGGCGCGTCCCCTCTGTAATGCGATGTAAAAGGTACCAAAAAAAGAAAAAAACGAGGATACAGGGAACGGAAATGGAGACAAAGTTATTCTTAGAGAGGTGGAGGAAAAAAAAGGGAAAATGACAAGCTTTTATTGTTTTGTTTAAATTCACAATCTGTAATGAGTTCATCCCCCGCCGTTTGCTTTTATCAGTCTGCAGCCAAGCACATACAGTAGAACAGCATGTGTTCAAACATAGCATCCTGTGTGTGTGTGTGTGTGTGTGTGTGTGTGTGTGTGTGTGTGTGTGTGTGTGTGTGTTAATGGGGGGGGCTTTGTTGATGTGTGTCCTTTGTTTACTTTTTTTGCATTTAAGAGTTCATTAATTTTTTTTTGTTTTGTTTTTTTATGTTTTTTTTTGGTGGCCTAGAAAATTTGAATCAAGCTGCTGTGCTAACAAATACTTCTGCATAATTCTTTGGTGTAACGCAAATGTGTCAAAGCCATTGACGCCGCCGCTCTGTTTTCATTACGCTAATTGTTCAAGCCCTGAATTATGAATGCGATGCTAATCAAATATTAAGCTCGGAGTTACACCTCGCCTATAGCGGGAATACAAAGAGGAGAGCGAGCGAGCGAGGTTACACCGGAGACAGGAGAGAGAGAGAGTGTTTGCTTCTGTTTGTTTGGGAGATGAGTTTGGCTGCTCCCCTTAGCCGCCCGTCTCCCTCCCTCCCCCATCACCACCACCACCACCACCACTACCACCACCACCACCACTACCTCTTCCTCCTCCACCTCCTCCTTGCCACACACCTCCTTCGCCGCTCCCTCTCGGGGGAGTTCTTTTAATAGTAAGGAGGTGACAGTTAAGCTCTTAGCGAGCACCAGGGTTGACAGTTTGGTGCCTGCATCGCGAGTGTGTCCTGATAGGAGAAGCTACAACCGAGTCTCCACCTACACCACCCCCCCCCCCCCCCCCCTTACACACACACACACCCCAGCAAACACTGCACACACACACACACACACATGCACACACACACACACACACACACACACACACACACACACACACTACGTACAAAACAAAAAAAAACTACAAAAAGAAAGACAACACAAAAAATAAATTACCCGAAATCTGAGACCATCTTTCTATTAAACCGCTTTTGCTAATTCCTCAAGAGTTATGGTTGAGAGAATAGATTTTGAATAAATACAATGGGGGTGCTGTGAAGGGGAGTTGGAGCCAGGAGCAGCAGCCTTGGCAGTGGCACATGAAGGGAAACATCGGGAGAGAAAATAATGACTCCTGCAGCCATAAAACAATGGCGGCGGCATCGATTTATGGGCTCTTGATGGAAATGTATGTTTTATGACTACAGGAAAAAGAGGAGCTAATTCAGCCATTATTTCCCGTTGCTTATTCGGGTTTCAGGTTGCTGACTCAGGCTGCTTTCCAATAGTCGTTCTATAGCGATTCAGCTCGCCCTCGATGGCTAAATCTCCAGATGTTCTCCTTGATCGCCATTGTACCCACTGTCCCAATGCATAGTAAGCTAGAGATTGAAGCAGCCTAAAGCGGCCACCGAATCAGCTTTGGACCAGGCAGGGATACATCAGCTTTGGACCAGGCAGGGATACATCAGCTTTGGACCAGGCAGGGGTACATCAGCTTTG
Organism: Merluccius polli; assembly: GCA_030340625.1. Taxonomy (NCBI): domain Eukaryota; kingdom Metazoa; phylum Chordata; class Actinopteri; order Gadiformes; family Merlucciidae; genus Merluccius; species Merluccius polli. The sequence goes on from JAOPHQ010004019.1 coordinate 21,486, forward strand.
GACCAGACAGGGGTACATCAGCTTTGGACCAGGTAGGGTTACGTCAGCTTTGGACCAGGTAGGGATACATCAGCTTTGGACCAAGTAGGGATACGTCAGCTTTGGACCAGGTAGGGATACATCAGCTTTGGACCAGGTAGGGATACATCGGCTTTGGACCAGACAGGGGTACATCAGCTTTGGACCAGACAGGGGTACATCAGCTTTGGACCAGGCAGGGATACGTCAGCTTTGGACCAGGTAGGGATACATCAGCTTTGGACCAGGTAGGGATACATCAGCTTTGGACCAGGTAGGGATACATCAGCTTTGGACCAGGCAGGGATACATCAGCTTTGGACCAGACAGGGGTACATCAGCTTTGGACCAGACAGGGGTACATCAGCTTTGGACCAGACAGGGGTACATCAGCTTTGGACCAGACAGGGGTACATCAGCCTTGGACCAGGTAGGGTTACGTCAGCTTTGGACCAGGCAGGGATACATCAGCTTTGGACCAGGTAGGGATACATCAGCTTTGGACCAGGTAGGGATACATCAGCTTTGGACCAGGTAGGGATACATCAGCTTTGGACCAGGTAGGGATACATCAGCTTTGGACCAGGTAGGGATACATCAGCTTTGGACCAGACAGGGGTACATCAGCTTTGGACCAGGTAGGGATACATCAGCTTTGGACCAGGCAGGGGTACATCAGCTTTGGACCAGGCAGGGGTACATCAGCTTTGGACCAGACAGGGGTACATCAGCTTTGGACCAGACAGGGGTACATCAGCTTTGGACCAGGTAGGGTTACGTCAGCTTTGGACCAGGTAGGGTTACGTCAGCTTTGGACCAGGTAGGGTTACGTCAGCTTTGGACCAGGTAGGGATACATCAGCTTTGGACCAGGTAGGGATACATCGGCTTTGGACCAGACAGGGATACATCAGCTTTGGACCAGACAGGGATACATCAGCTTTGGACCAGGCAGGAGTACATCAGCTTTGGACCAGGCAGGCGCCCCTACACAGGAAGTGTTGTCGCCATCGGCATCACGAGGCAATTTGACAGTTGGCGGTCGACTTTAATGCCGCTGAAGCAGCTCCGCTAGTGAATGAGCAACAGGAAGGAATGAAGCAATAGAAATTCAGCCCAAGACCATTAGGTCATCAGGGAAGGTGCTAAGACATTTGGGAGAAGGCAAACAAGAGCTACCGTTAAGGACATTGCACCACTGTTGTCAACACCCCCCTCCCTCCCCTGACTCCCCTCACTCCCTCTCTCTTCTTCTTCTTCTTCTTCTGCTTCTTCCTCTAATGTTCCCCAGTTGTTCGCTCTCATTTCGGAGAAGCGGCGCCATGCGATGTGATAATTGCATTCCTCAATGGCGTCCTGCTGAGAGACAACACGTGGACAATAGAAACCGCAGCGTCGCGCGTTGTAGCGGGGGGGGGGGGGTGGGGGTCACTCGAGGGGTGCATTGAGACAAAAACAAAATGACAAACGCCTTTGGACCTCATTGTTTTTGACACCGATATATATATATATATATATATATATATTAGTGCTGTACTTTTCCATTTGCTTTCTCCTGGTGTTTACTCTCCCGCTTGGTTTGCAGTCCGAGACAGGGGGATAGGGGCTGGGGTGGGGGGGTAAATCGACTTAGTTCCAGCATGCACAAATCTCTTGCTTTTTCTGGTGAGGGAATAGACGGAGCAACACCACTCATTCACACACACACACACACACACACACACACACACACACACACACCACACACTCTTTAAGTCTCTCTCGCTTTACACACAAGCTGAGCGTATCAGAAGAGCAGGCCAAACATGAGTGAGCGAGCACCTCTTAAGGGTTCATCCCAGGGGATTGACTGAACCAATACATGAGGATTACTGGGTTTTTTGGGTGGATAGTGGCAGGTGGATTGAGACGATATTCAAACGGCAACCTCGTGCACAACCGCTTGTCCTGAAAAACACTCAGCGGCTTGGTGATATCCTGCGCTTTTTTTCTTTTTTCTTTTCCTTTTTTGCAAATATTTGTCCCGCCGTGACTCCACCAGCACCGCCGCCGCCGCCGCACGCCAGGCCAGGCCACACCACCCCCCCCCCCACCCCCGCCGCATTCAAAGTTCACACACTTTATTGATATGATAATCATACGGCCGGGCTAATGGTAGTTGAATGAGTCGATTTGGTGGAAGTGCGTCATGCGGCAGGCATAGGCACAATAAAAGAGCCCCTTTTATCCTTGAAACACCCCTCTGGCTCTGAAGTCGGTCACTTCTAAAGAGCGGTGTTTCTCTTTTTTTCCCCCCGGACGCCGCATAATAGCCCTCACCTGTTGGCTGATGCAAGATGCAAATGTATAATCGTCGACATTGTTGAAGTATGAAGAGACGCTTTGACAGTGAAAACCGAGAGCGGGATTACAAGGCGCCTTCAGGCAGTGATGTATTAATGTTTTTCATTCTCGTTCTCGTTCTCGTTACGGAAACACACTTTGGTTTAACAGTCCACAAGACACACACGCGATACACAATAGTGAGCTGCTAATTCTATCCCTTAAAAATAAAATGCCGTGTTACTATGTGGCGGGGCTGTCACTGAAGCAGTCTGCCACGGTGTTCTTGTCTGTGTGTTATTGTCCCAGAATGTAGTCGCTTCACCCTTGTAGATGGATTTAATGGAAATGACTACATATCTATCTGTGTGTGTGTCTGTGTGTGCGTGCATGTGTATATGCGTGTATACGAGTTTTAATGTGCATGGATGGATGTGTGTGTGTGTGGGGATTGCTGACTAAAGCTTTAATACAGAGACGGGCTTGGATAAGGGATGGCTTAAAGAGCAGGCAGTTGTTGTGATGACGGCTGAAAGCATAACGAACTGTGTTCGTTTTTTTTTCACACACACACACGCCCCAAAAAGTTCCCAGCAGCCAACCTAATCGCCAACTTGGACCAGACCATTTTGTGGTCGATACTGCATGGATCGGTTAAAAACGTACAGTGTTTTAATATCGGCCGTTTCGCAGAACAACGCGGGTACGTACGAAAGCGTTATGAATCTGTATGGATAGATGATGTGATTATGATTGTATTGCAATCCCTCAAGCTTACAAAAGCATTTTTTTCAGCCTGTGTCCCCTTTGCCAATGCTGCCTTCTGGATGAAACAGCTGGCTATCCATCATTTCATTTTTTTATTTTTTTTTGTGACGCCAGTGAGAGCGTCGTACGAAGGCTGGCAAGAGCTACCAGCCTTAGCTGACATGAGCAATATTCAGGGCCTGTTTACATCCCAAAAAACACAAACCAAAATAAAACTCCCCCATCACCTGCTCTGTTCTTCCCTCACAACTGATACTGAACTGAGACAGAGAGAGAGAGAGAGAGAGAGGGAGAGGGAGAGAGAGAGCAAGATAGAGGGACAGATAGGGCGATGATAGAGTGGAGGAGGTAGAAACTTCACTATTGACCTACATCTCCTTCAGAATAACTTGGCTGCTATTTCGGTGCCGTGTTTTTAAGCATGCTCTGCCGGCTGTCACGGCTGGATCTGCATCGCGCCGTTTGACATTTCAACCGTGCGCTGCTCCGCTGCGGGCTGTGCTGCCTAACGCGAGCCGCATGGGTTACACAAAAAGTCAACAAATAAACAAACATCCGAGCGACCGCAGCAGATCAGATTTGCATGAGAATCGCAGCGGAGGGGAAAACAGTGTGTATGATTATTCTTTTATTTACCTTTGGCTTGTCTGACATTTTAGGGGCCGAGAGTGATTCGTCTCCGGACTACGAAGCGAGGAAAGGTTTCTTCCGGCGAGTGTTCAGTATAGTGTCCTGTGTCAGCAGCCCATCGAACACCTCATTATAGAATAGCTTCGCCCGTTACACGCTCACATGTGTTACACAGAGTTAGGGTTATTTTGTCACTTTGCACAAGGGGCAAAGGCGCCTGCGTTGCAATTTGCGTCATCGTCGTCTATGCAAGACGCTCTGACGACGAGTGCCATTTCGAACACCTCCATCATTCGTCACGGGAGTCCTCATTGGCCTGCAGACTGACTTTTCGAATGCTCGCACTTTGTCGGTGGTTGCCTTCAACACCACCTCAGGTTGACATGTACCTCTCTCTCTCTTGCTCTCGCTCTCTCTCTAGCTCTTTGTTCCACAACAGCTCTCTCTCTCTCTCTCTGTGAAAGGAAGGGGAGCTTAATTTTGCCTGTTCCACAGTTGTCAACGCATTGCCATTGCCTCCTATTCTCAGCATGCTGGTGGGTCTTATTCAGAAACACTCGTACACTGATTTAAAAAAAAAAAAAAATATATATATATATATATATATATATATATATATATATATAATAGGTGAATGACTCTCTCTCTCTCTCTCTCTCTCTCTTTCTTTCCATCTCTCTCCCTCCCCCATCTCTTCCTCCTTTTTCAGAAACTTGCCACCTCTCCCCCCCACTGCCCGTGTCATATCCTGCCATGCATAACCAACCAGGAGAGAGTAGAGGAGGGGTGTGTGTGTGTGCGCGTGTGCGTGAGGTGGCGGTGATTACTTGCTGCCGAGGTAGTGCTGCATTACACATGAGGATTTGGAATGCCCCAGATAAAAGTAATCTATGATTAACTTTGGGGGAGGGGGTGTGGGGTGGCGGTGGGGGGGTCGCGGCCTCGGCTCACAACTGGCCCGCCAACAGCTGTAGTCTGTGGGGGTGAATTACTAAATGATGGGATGTCCAAACATTTTGGGAGACGGGGGAGAGGGTGTGAAATGCATTTAAAGTGTGTGTGTGTGTGTGCATGTGTGTGTGTCTGTGTGCATTTGTGCATTCTGTGTCTATTTGTGTGTGTGTCTATTTGTGCATGCCAATGTGTGTGTGTGTGTGTGTGTTTGTATGTGTGTGTGTGTGTCTGTGCATGAGTGTACATGTGTCTGTGTGTGTGTCTAATGTCTATGTGTGTGTGTGTGTGTGTGTGTGGAATAGGGAGGAAGTTATGTATGCAGAGTTGAAAGTGACTGGAGGCAGATGTTGGGGGGGGTCACTTGTTGGGGTATGGGGGGGGGTAGAGTAGAATCACCCGGGATGGCCGATGGGTGTCATGGGTGAGTCGGGCCGTGTGATTGGTCCATTGAGGGAGTGGGGAGCATGGGTGGGGTGTAGCGACTGTCCGACGGCATAACAAATCAGATGATGGAGATGGACGCGGCGGCACGGGGCCTGCTTGCCCACTGACTGGGATTGATTGCGGGCGCCGGCAGGAGATACTGCAGGCCTCATTATCACTAGGGGGGCCGGGAAGCCTCTGGCTGGGGACCCAGACTAGCATTGGAAACAACACTCATGAGCTTGGTCCATACATAGTAGAGCTGGGTGAGATGGGAAAATGTATTATCACAATAACTATGAGGATTTTGACACGATATATATCGTTAAATATCACAATATGCTTATGAATTAAAAATGCCATTCTTAACCGTAAATGAGGGTCATTACGTTGAAGTAATGTAAAGTATGTGTTGGATGGTTTTCCTTTCTCTGACGTTTCAAACCTCATATTTTGGGGGCACATCTTCTCATGGTAATTGTCTATAGAACTGGTATCACGATACGTCGATATCTTCATTTCATGTCCAAGACGATAAACGATAATGTTGAATTATTGCCTAGCCCTAACACATACACACGCATTCATACACATACACACATACACACATGCACACAGAAACACAACCACACACGTACATACAGCCATGTGTAAGTCGTGCAGTGCACAAACACACCATGCGTGTGGACACAGAAATACACCTGTAAACACAGTCCATGCTCACGCAAAACTACTTCGGCATCATCATCATCATCATCATCATCATCATCATCATCATCATACACACACATGGCTTTATGTTTTCCTTCAGAGGCACGGTTTCCTATAAGTGGTGAGACAGTGATCAATATTTAGCTTCCCTTTCATCAGGCCGTGGATAAGAAATGGCTCTGTCGTCAGCTTGGTGAGTATCACTTGAAACCAGCCATTTACCCACTGTAGTGCTGTAAGGGCATCATGATTGAAGTGCTCTTATACGTCTTCTACTGTTGCCAAGTGTTTTGTTTTTTAAATACACTTTCTTTTAGAAACGGTGAATCAGCAAGGGGTTACACACCCCTGTCTGCGCCGGTCTCCTTTTGCTTTTTGCTTTTTTATAATTGGAGAATTATTATCGTCCTCTTAGATGTGGTGCCACCATCGCTCAAGAAAAGGCCATTTTATCCCGGCAGAGTGATCAGTCATTCACCTGAAACGGCAAGTCATCGGATATCATTTCCATGTCTTTTATGTCAGACGGGGTCCTGTGCTGCTTGAAACGAGGACGGTTTGGGGTTTTAAGGGGGAGCTGATGAGAGCTTTTAAAGGTCCAAGGAGTGCATTCCATGATTAAAGGCGTCAAGCCCCTGCCGAGAAGGGGCCCTATAGTGTCCTATAGCAGATAGGATATATTTAAAACTGGACGGTTGATTGTATTTTTTGGGTCTTGTTAACGTGAAAGGATTGGATGGATCTGCACAAATGCTTTTGAGCAGGAAGTTGTAAATTATAGCTCAAGCCTGATACTTTCAATGTTTCAACCCCCTAACCCCCCCGCCACCACCACCACCCTTATTCACACCAGACATTTTCCATTAGAATTTTGACTAGATTCACACATCCGATATTGTGACGCCTTATCAACACTTTGCATTCTTCCTGACTTCCTTTGGTGGTTTTCCATAACAACCTGTAATAAAACATTTCCGTTCTTTTGTTTTGTTGCTGGGAGTTTTCTGTATGTGGGCTTTTAATGTCTTGTTTGGTAGAAATATTTTGTTTTGCCTTTTTTGCTTGATGGCACGTTGTTGTTGATATCCCTGTAAAATTGCTTTGTGATACAATAGAGAAATGAAAATATATTGTCAAATCCATGAAACGGATGGCCTCCTACTAGATGGCACATTAGAGTGGAGAATTGCATTAGTAAAGAAAATTGGACTCTACACATGAAAAAACAAATTACAGTCATGCGAGGGTTCATTAATTAATGCAGACATAAAGATATCTCTCTCTCTCTCTCTCTCTCTCCCCCCCCCCCAACCCCCCCCCCCCCCCCTCTCTCTCTCTTTCTCTCTCTCTCTCTCTCTCTCTCTCTCTCTCTCTCTCTCTCTCTCTCTCTCTCTCTCTCTCTGTGTGTTGGCACACACTTTCTGTTCAGTTTATTACATACAATTACAGAAGTACAAAGGTGGAGTGCATTGAGACAATTGAGCTCATTTGAGTGGCCATTTTACAATCATCACCCTCAATGTGACCATTGAGGGTGATAAGGAAGCATCCATTTACTGGTCATCAAATACAGGCAGCCAAGGTGTTCAATACCGTTGTAACTTCTGTATTGTGCTGTGTGACATGTGTCGTGATCTTATCGGAATGACTGGGATGTTACTGACATTGTCTATATACAGACCCGGCTGGAGAAACTCATTTGTGGACAGGCATTAAATGTTCACAGGGGGGGCACATTGATTTTTCAATGTAACATAAGAAAAACCCTAATAGAAAGCCATTAGTTTTCACTTTTTGAAAGCTATTTCACTAACAAAGCATATTCATTTCATTCCTCGTCAGTTCACATAATTGTTTTGTGGCAAGCAAATGTCTTGTTTAAATATATTTATTTATTTGGAAAAGCAAAGCACCTCTTGTTAATGAGGGTTCCACTGCAACAGCTTCCCATATCTAGCAGTGTGTGGGATAGTCTCTGCTATCTTTGCCAACTCTGCGTCTTTCCTCAACGTATGCTCAAATAAGGACAAAAATAGCGCGCATCCATCGCCATCCATGCGATTGAAAGGATCCTGGTCACCTCTAAAGGGCAGCCGGTTCACTGCAAGGAACTCAACAGCATCAATGACGGGTTATATCGATGGCGTTGCAACTGCTCTGTGTTGATTCATGTTGGGATTTCTTTACCCATCTGACTGCGTCCCTCCTTGTCCGTCCGCATCGCTTCACAAGTCAGGTGTTCCTTTGATGCTGAAATGTTTATTAAGTCCTTTGCCAGTTTCCAATGCATGCTTCCAGTCGCAAAATCCAGTAAGGGTGAAGGTCTTGTCTGTAGCAGATGAGGGTCCGACTCCCAGAAACGTCTTGCTTGGATAGCAAAATGCAGCGTCTGCCTGAATCGAGTACTTCTGCCAGTCTCTGCTCCCCCCCCCAAAGGCGTGCAGGAAAGTTTTGCTCTGTTGGGCTAATCGGTGCTGCCGCTGCTGCCTGTGATTGCCCGTTGCTAGCATGAAAGTCCTAATAGCCACAATCCAATTACAATCCATTTATTTAGGTTGTCCGACCTCAGGATGCAGACCCAGCAAGGGCATCTAGTCTCTCGTACAGGGCGGGCACAGGTGACTCAGTGGGTGGGCCCCAGACCCACTACCCTCTGTATGTACGCTTGTTTGCTAAGTTGGCTTGTTGTGGTCCGTCATTACAGACTGTTATGTGATGTGAAAACGTGTCATCTCCAGAGTCATTGACAAACGTTGAAGTGTTGTTCAAAAAGAGAACACATATATTTTCTGTGACAAGTCATTCCAAGATTGTGTTAATGAAATGTAAAATGTTAATGACCCAATTTCATTTGGATCCCAAAGGCCTCTGGGTCCATCCAAGCCCCTTAAATTACACTGAAGACACAATAAATTTCGGTTTACATCTCTATTAAAACGGCCTCTTCATCGCTGTGTCTGATTCGCAAGACCCCTTGACTTTCCCCAGTCTGCAAAAAAAGGGTGGCAGCTGGGGCGGTGGGGGGGGGTGTTTCTTGGAACACATGAATAATTTGGTCTCCAAGAGACTTTAAATATAGAGGCCATATTTGACCTGTCATTGTGACGATGAGGGGAGGGTGGTAATTCAGGGTGTGTGTGTGTGTGTGTGTGTGTGTGTGCGCGCGCGCGTACGGGTGTGTGTGTATTTGCAGAACACAGCGGACAGGAACATCTCCTTCTGTCTGGTTCTTAATGAGCAGCCATTCCACTTATAAATCATGATTTGATGGGGGGGAGGGTTAGTGGTGGGGGGGGGGGGGGGGGGGGTGGCGAGTTCAACTTCTTGTTCAGACCTTAGACTACCTCCCCCTCCCCCTCCTCCCACTGCCTCCCACTGTTGACAAGCTGCTTAAATCAAGTAGAAAACACTGATTTCTCCTGTTTGTAGTATTAAGTCCAGAGGGGCCAAATGTTCCATTGACTTTTATTGTGTGTCTTAGCTACAAATGACTCAGGTGATGAGCAATAGCGCGATGTGAGGTGAAAGGGGTGACCCCGAATAGTCGACTATTCGACGATTCGATCGAAGGAGCCTGATTCGACTGCCAATCTCATAGTCGAATCGTCTGCAAAACACAGGATCATTCCATTCGGGCTATAGGCGGTGCTGAATGTCTGATTTTATATATAGTTTATTTCTCCCAATAAATCATGATATATAGCCTATTTTTGTATAAATATCAAGTGCAAAACACTGCCGCCGCGGCGCGTCTATGACACAAGTGCCGCCCCTAGCACTCATAGGAAGCGTCGCGCTGCAGCGCGTCAACAGGAATATAGTCGTCTCCGGAGCAGAAGAAAAAAAAAGAAAAGAAAAAAGCGCCTTTTCGGCGGCACTTGACGTGCGGCGACGCTGTGAAATAGGACAGTGGCGTGAAGTGTCGCGGGGCGGCGCGTTGCTGCTGCCGCCGGGGTGGGGGTGTACATAGAAAATAATAGGGGCGGCTGTTTTGACGCGCGCTGTTTTGACGCGCGCTGTTCAGCGACGGTGTGTTTTGGACTTTAGTCCAAAACACACCGCCAATGTTGCAAATGAGAATATGGATCAATGAGCAAAAAAAAAGAAAAAAAACATGATTTGACGATCAGTCGACTATAGGCAAGACTTGACGAATCAGATTCGACTATGTAAATTGTTAGTCGGGGACACCCCTAGGTGAAACCCCCAGTATTTATTTCTAAAGTGTCAAACTTAATCCTAGGAATAACCAGACAGTGTAATTTGGCAGCGAGACGCATGGGAGGCAGATAGAGTGTGTAGGCAGACCCCTGGTTCGTCATGGTCCTTCTGAGAACAAGCTCATAGCTATTAAAATGTATTTCATTTCCCCTCACTTGTTTTGCTTTTTCTTTTCAGTTCACCATGGCCTTCACCTCCGTAATTACTTTGTCTCCGCGAGAACCGGGAAATGCAGTGTTGGGTGCCGCGTGCCAAAGTAGGCGACCATTCTTCAAAATGTCCTAGCTTTCAAAATGAAGCTAGGAGAGAGAGAGAGAGAGAGAGAGAGAGAGAGAGAGAGAGAGAGAGAGAGAGAGAGAGAGAGAGAGAGAGACCCACCAGCGTGCTGAGAATAGGGGCAGTTTGACAATGCATTGACAACTGTGGAACAGGCAGAATTAAGCCTCCCTTCCATTCACACCTTGAGTCCTTATTATGCGCCAGCTATCTCGCTGAGCTTACTTTTGTGTGCTGGCATAATTACTTAATCTGAGCTCTCCCTGGGCGATCTACTCTGTGTATGTGCTGAAGGCAGGAAAAGCATGCCTTTGTTTCAAAGCTTTGAATGAGGAATTGAGGCAAAGTTATAATGTGTTTTTGTTGACAAGCATTGTCAAAAAACAATTCATTTTACTGTGTTGACTTATGTCAGAGCGGCAGTTTTGTTTTTACCAGAAATGCGGAGCATAATGGATAGGTTATCGTCGATTTTATTGTAATTGATTATGCGACTTTTGTTTTGCTGCGTCTGCATCTGATGACTTTGTTGCTGTAGATAAAAAGGCCCTGACACATTATTCCCCCTCCAGAACTCTTTACCAACACTACATTGTTTGCATGGTCATTAATTCAAAACGAGCGAATAACGCTGCTTCTCAAATTAAAAAAAGACATTACAAATAATAAATACACCGACAACGCACGCATTTGTCAATATACTAAAAGCAGTCGCACATGAACAAATGTTTTTTTAAATGATTCCATAACAAATTTACGGCTACTTTATGATGAGGACAGAATTGCCTGCTATACCCTGTCTCCACAGTATACCGATGGGCTGTGCTCGGTCCTTTGAGAAGCGCTGCATTAGATGTATCACACTCCCGTTTTGCGGCATGTATAGGGCCTAATAGGGGCCCGGAAACACTCGGCCAGAACAGAGACCCATCAAGGTGGCCGATAAGGACCTGTATAGGAATCCCCCTTCGAGGCAATTACCTCAAAGTGCCAAGTTCAGCGTTCGCCGGGCTTATTATGAAGTACGCCAGCCGAGTAAACAAATTAATCGCCGTATCCACGCATTTGCCCGGCAACAACGCGGCGACAAGGGTGACACGAGGAGCCAATCGTATGTCAGTGAGAGTGATGTGGACTGTCGCCACCAGGAAATGGGAGGTAAAGACTTGCTTTTTTTTTGCTGAGGTATGAGTGGGCCCAAGACTGAGGAATACTCGGGAATTGGGGACTCACTAGGTAATTGCCACTGCGGCTGTTTGTCTGTATCGGTGCTTCACACGCCCGCCATCAGCTCTTAATACGACATGGAGGAAGAGGAGAAGGAGGTGCTGTATTGGAAGACCGGGGTTTTCTTAATGGTATCCATTTATTTTATTGGGGGGCAATAAAGGGTGGCGCTCAGCCAAGAAGCCTTCCCTCTCTAAACGGCGTGGTGAGAGGATGAATCATGGAATAGGCAAATCGTGGACGGCTGCCATTTTTATGGATGATGCCTCGTGAATAGAATTATACAATATGTGACAGGCTCAAGAGTCATGTGTGTGTGTGTGTGTGTGTGTGTGTACGCATGTACTCGCATGTGCATGTGTGTGTGTGTTTAGCTGTTGGGGATTGAATTGACAAGAAGGACATGTGTTGCTGTTGTGGGTGTGTAGTATTTCTTTGTGTGTATTGACCTTGATGCACTGCATATAGCACACAACGTGCAGTGTGAGCATATGTGTGTCAACTCTGGTTAGTATATGGGCCAGACTTTGATTTACTTGTCAATACGCTCAGTGCTACAGCTCCTTTGGGGAAATTCATGGGGGGGGGGGGGGGCACTTGCCAATATCCAGGCACTCAAACTCTGGGCATCATCCAATAATAATTAAGAAAAAACAAGAACATTTCATTTGTAAACTGTTTATTTGTATTAATCTATTAACAGAAAAAAATATTTTCTCAGTGTCATCTTGCCATATTTCAGTATGATATTAATGAACACATTCCGATTACCTAGTGTGAATTGTTTTTGGTTGTCAAAATGTACTGTCAAAACAGCAAAGTGAGCAGCAAAGAGGCACAGATAATTCTGATATTGCTGATAAACGTAACGTTCCTCAAGAAATGTCCCTCAAAAAATGTAATTAGTTTTCATCCAAAGTGGCAGCAGGAAAACCTAAAGTGACCTGGGGTGGCTAATATATCAAGCTAGACAGAACAGCGTCTACATCCAAGATCCAAAGCCAGACACAACACAAGAACGGCCTGGCCCAGTTAGTAAATAGTACACTTGAACATAAACTGCAGCCTTGGTTCAAGAAAAGCTTTCTTTTTTGCGAGCCACTTTCAGTGTGGAAATAACTGACTGCATTATGACCACTTAAAGGAATACCCACTTTTTATGCCTATTGTGCCTACCATGTGAACACCATTATTGTGAAAGGGGCAGAATTGGCTACTGGCTAGACTGTTTTGACTTCCAGCCGAAAGTTACTGGATTTGATCCCCGATCACAGAGTCACTTTGAATAATAGTTAACTGACTAAAAATCCAAATTATTCTGAATAAGAGTAATTGTGAAACAATTGATTTCATTCATTGCATATTAATCAATTTGTTGGTTACAGTCAAAAAACGTGATACATAGTGATGGACTAAGGATAACATGAAACTCTGAAGAAACACGTAAGAACTTGGTAAACATCACATGAAGAGCCATGAATTGAGGAACATTTACCCATGACTTCTCCTCAAGCCGGTACCCCTCCCAGTTACTGGATGCGACGCACAGTGTAGACTTGTTGTCCATCCATTATCCGAGGCGGGGGTGGAGGTTGGGAAGGGGGAACCAGGGAGTTGGAAGTCACCGGTTTCAGCAGAGAAACATGGAAGGTAGGGTGTACCCTCTTAGACTCTTAGGGCAGGAGCAAAAAGTAAGACAGGGTTAACACGACGCATGATTTAAAAAGGGCCAACAAAATGTGGAGCTAGTTTTAAAGACTTAACCCGGAGGGACAGGTCCCGAGTTGACAACCATACCGCTTGTCCCGGGGAGAACATCAGGGCTGGGAATCTTCTCCCATTTGCATGCCACTGATTCCTTACCGTAGTCTTCTGCATCTGGCTTCCTGCGAAGCGCTTCTCTCACCACTGTTTCCACGCCCCAGGTGACTGAGTCAGCAATGAGGCGGCTAGGAAGGATGGGTTCTGGTACTTGTTCTTCCTCCAAAAAGTCAAACAGACACGAGAGGGGTTCCAACTTGCTGTTTTTGGACCCTGGGTGGTGGGAAATAGAAAAATTAAACCTAGTAAAAAGCACGACCACCTAGCCGGCCGCAAGTTGAGGCGCTTTGCCCCCTGGATGTAAGCCAGCTTTTTATGATCTGTCCATACTATAAACGGCTGAGCCGAACCCATTTAACCAATGCCGCCACTCCTCCAAGGCAAGTTTAATGGCTGGGGTCAGACGCCGGGAGAAGAAGGCACATGGGTGGAGTTTTTCATCCTGTTCAGGTCGTTGTGACAGAACTGCCCCTACTCCAGTATTGAAAGGCGTCCACCTCCACCACGAAAGGCAGAGCAGGGTCTGGGTGTACCAACACTGGAGCAGACCAGAGACCCTGTACCTTTTCGTGAGGGCAATGAGTGGGGCGGCCAGTGAGTGGGGGGGGGGTGTAAAAGTTGCAAATAAATCTTTGGTAAAAATTGGCAAAGCCAAGGAATCACTGTACCTGCTTTACTGAAGCAAGTTGGGGCCAGTCCAGAATTGCATTGACCTTCTGGGGGGCCATCCACACATGACCAGTGGAAACAATGAAACCCAGAAAGGATGATACGATGAGACTTGGATGATGAGACTTGGAAAAATAAGGAAAATAAACAAACACAAGGATGTTCAACATGTCCCTCAGTACATCATTTATCAATGCCTGGACAACAGCGGGTTCATTTGTAAGGCCAAAAGGCACCACTAGATAATATTCCACTCGTTCCCATACTTAATGCACACAAGATGGCACACATTGCACAGGTTTAGTTTAGAGAAGATTGTAGCTCCCTTGAGGTATTTCGAACGCCACAACATTAGCACCAAGGGACATCTTTGATTCTTTGCAGTTATTTTGTCAAGACCCCTAAAATCAATGCTGGATCGCTGTCCACCATTCTTTTTGTCCACAAAGAAAAACCCCACTCCAGCGGGAGAGGTGGATGACCGAATAATACACGAACCTGAACCTACTCGGAGTGCCTTGGGCTCTGTCCGCAAAGAATGACTTTGGAAAGTTGGAGGGGGCCTGAGCTACTCTACCTCTCTCCCTACCTCGCTCAAGCAGTCGATCAACAACACGGTTGGCCAACGCAATACAATCAACCTAACCTGCTTGGTATCTCTCTGGTAGCTAACTCATTTTTAAGACCCTGAGCAATGTTGGACCCCCTCTGCTACTGATGCGGGAATGTGAGGCTGCTGCTAATGCAGTCAGGTTCTGTAATGTTTCCAAAATGTTCTGGAGGATCTGTTTGTGGTGACCAACTGCTGTGCCCTGGTTCAGCAAGGCCCGGTCCATCTCTGCTGGGTTAATGTCTGGCTTAGTCTTTTGACATAATGGTGTAGATAGGTGGGCCCAAAAGCAGAGGACTCAGGAGACAAGTGAGGTTGAGCATTTTACTTTCTTTCACAAATAACACAATTAACAAAGGAATTTGTCCTTACTTGATACAGAAACATAAACTGTAGTCATGGACTAAGGATAAAATAAGACTGAAGAAACAGGCAAGAACTTGTCAAACGTCACAAGAAGACTAAGTACGGAGCTCCTGAACTAAGGAACAGTTATACACAGGTGACTAATCAAGCACACTTAAGAATTGCATCTGGAACCGTGACAGTACTAAACGTGCATCTAAGCGGTGCCAAGCTGCTTTCAAGAAAAGGAAGAGCAATGACTCACATGGTGTTGCTTCCGGTAGTTGCCAGTTTTCACACCTCGAACAATACATTCAGTCATTTAGCAGATGCTTTTATCCAAAGCCACTTCCAGGTGAGGCTGAGAACAATGAAAGCACAATCAATATGGGAGCGGCTATAAAATCTAAGTGGAGCACAGCAGTTTCCAAATAATAACTAGAGTGCTGAACATCTGTGGGAGTAAGGCTAGTCCTAGTTAATTTCCATTTTTTTTAATCATAGTCAAGTGTTTATGAGTTAGAGCTATTTCAACACTCAAGCTATACAACAGCAATGCTTAACATGTTTTCTAAAATGATGCATTATTAACTCTAAAACAATATCCACTATTAGAACATTGAATTTTGTTGAAGACTTTGTGAAAAGCCTATATTTGTGTTTCAAAGTGTGTGGTTTGTGTATTATGTTGTTTCTATTTATGTATTTGGAAGGATATTTGGAAGGTTTATCCATAGCATTCATTTGGGTCTGAAACTGTAAGCGGCGAGCGTTCGGTGGATCAGGAGTAAGCAGATAACGCAGATGGATTCTCTGCTGACCTAAAACGAGGATTTGTTTGGGTCAATTAATGAATTGCAGATTAGCCAAGCCCCAGTAATCTCATAACTCACAGGCACCTGTCACTTTTTGTGCAAAGGGGTGCCAGACTTGATGCCAAGCGAATTTAGAATAAGAAAAATACCCCCCCCCCAACACAACACAAAACAAAATACGACGACAGCAGCATTTGATCCGAGAAAACTATTTTGTTTATTTTCCTCTGCCTTCGCCAGGTGGTGTGGTGCAGCTTCCTTTTGCGCCAAAAATTGTTTTCTAGGTAGTAATTAGCGTTGTTTTGACACGTGTATTTGAGTTATGCTAATCTGTTAACATTCCGCCCTGATGCTTGCTTCCTGTTTTGCTATCTGCGTGCGTTATGAATAAAAACATGGGAATAAATGTATGGTAATGAACTATGGGAGTAAATACAGACGTGGATTGAATATTTATTTTTCTAATCCTTTTGTTAGGTTGCCTGCCTAATTGTTCGAAAGAGCTCTGGTCTGATTAAAATCTATTACTATTTTACTATTTAGTCATTTAGCAGCTTAAAAAGCTACAAAGCAACTTACAGTGAATTTAAGATGCATGTAATAAACAAGCAGCTAAGGGGTTAGGTCTCTTGCTCAAGGATGCAGAGACATTGGGGTTTGAACCTTTCGGCTGGGAGTTGAACACCCTAACCATCACACTGTCGTGTCCTGCCCACCCGATCTATCTGTAGGTCATTACCTCTTAGAGGAGATGGCTGCGCTCCATGTGGTTGTGGGCGTTCTACTTGAACTGTCCTTTTGCATGTTGTGATGATCATAGAAGACCACAAGGTCTTCATTAGCCTCCTCCATGCCTGCCATGGCCACCATCTGCTTCAGGTCCCAAACTGAAACTGAAATGACCTTCCTTCTCGAGTCGTTTCTCCAAATTAGCTTTCCTGTCTTTCTTATTTAATAAAGCCCACGTCATGCCACTTTTTTCGGACAGTCTTTGATTCGCTCTCTGGTTGGCTCACAAGATATTTAAACTTGGTTTGACACTCTGTTCTGCTCATTAAGGAATTGCAATTTCGGCAAGAAATTGCATTTCGAGGATAATTGATGTATAGGATTATCTCGTCCTTCTCCATGGCTTTATTTGAGTCGGGCTTCATATAATATTGGTAAGAATGCTGATCTCACGCAGGTAATAATGACGAAAGTGGTCTTTTTTTTTTTGTCCCACTCCTGAATTCACATGCAGTGAACAGCACCAGGGTTAGGCTTGGGGGATTCAGGATTTCTCTCAGGGAGGGTTGAGTCTCGAGTGAAGGCAGGGCCGTGTGCGTTAAAGGGCATTCTCTCCACCGACCAAGCTATCCCCCCCCCCCATTGCTCACCAAGCTGCCTGTACTCTTGTGTTGTCCTCAGATCTTCAGAAGGTGTTGGCTGGTCTTCAAGAAGGCGTCCAGCAAAGGCCCCCGACGGTTAGAGAAGTACCCCGACGAGAAGGCCGCCTACTTCCGGAGCTTCCACAAGGTACGCACACGTGCACACACACACACACACACACACACACACACACATTCAGTCACACACATGCATGCACACACACACAAACACACACATGCATGCACACACACACACACACACACAGGATCACATTTCCACATCAATCTATACATGATTTGCTGTTATCTTGTATAATTCTCTTTTATTTTATTTTTATGAGGATTGATCAGTTAATTGCTTCCATTGTATCCTTTGAGTCCTATGGCGAAGCTACATTTAAAAAAAATATATAAATCATCATAGAGGCTTAGATCTTCATGGAGTTTTGTGTGTGTGTGTGTGTGTGTGTGTGATGTGTATCAGTAAAGCATAGCCCTCCATGCAGTAATGTATTAGGAGATGTCAGAATGGCAGTATGAATGGGAGATAAAACCAGGGGCAGGCGGGACAGCGTGTTGGAGCAGATTTGACAGGGTCTGAGCGATGTAGTCACCCCACGGTGTCTGACAAATGTTTATTCATAGGTCACAGAGTTTGACCCCTTTATTGATGTTCGCCATCTGACAGCGCGAGTCACACTTTTCAATCCGACTTAATTCACTTTCTGGTTGTTGCGCTGCACCACAGATATACTATATATACGCCCGCTTTTGTATTTTAGCACTCAGAACGCTTCCTTGAGATGATTTTTAATGATTCAATGAATTTGTTTTCATTATGTCATTGAATTATTTATGTAAGCATCTGTATGTACAATTACCATGCACCTATGGAACTACCCATCAATACGTATATACTGTGTATACTGCATTATACTTTCAATATTATCATCCTCATATCATTATTATTGTTATCATAATCATCATAACAGCTTTTTAATTTTCCCTGTATTGTGTTACTCGCTAACTGTACTTTTCTGACTACGTGCGTCCGCAAATTGCCCCTAGGGGACAAATAAAGTGTTTTGATTGATTGATTGATTGCACACAGAGTGAAGTTTTATCTTATGTACATAAGTACGTATTTGTGTACATGCACAGTGCTACCGAGTGTGGTTTAAGTCGCATTTAAAGGACTACTGGACTTTAAAAAGGATATTGCATCATATTGTATCAGCAGTCAGACTTTTCATGAATATCAAAAGGATCAAAATGCATTTCCCATTTGTCGTGCTACGAAACACCCCTTGAGAGTCACGCGAAAACGCCTCACAAAAATACCACGCCGTGTTGAAAATCACGATTTCATGGCTGATCTTGGGTAAGTTATAATTCAGCACCTTCGATGACAAAGGATTAGCACACACACTAAGAGCATTGATATGTGAGCTTCTGAAAAGTGACACCATTGGCTCACAGATAATTCAGTCACAATCCTTTAAGAGACACTTTTCAGCTTTATCTCTCTCGGGGCTCCACAGAGGGCCAATTTTCTCCTGTTTGAAAGGGATAATCCCCACTATAATAATCTCTTCCGGGATTTTTAAGCCCTCACAAATGCACCAATTAGGGCTCATTATCGGCCGCGAAGGCAGATGATCTTAAGCGAGTTACACGCTAACCGCCGCCCAGCGCTAATGGTGATGGCGATGGCGTCTGCAGATAAGAGAATGAGTTTTTTTTCTTCTTCTGATGCAGCCGCGGTGTCACATGACGTAACGATCACCCATGTGGCATATGTATAGGAGTGTGCGTGTGTGTGTGTGTGTGTGCGTGTGTCTGTGTGTCCATGCTATATCATGCTGTCATGCGCTCGGCGTCCTGTGTGGCGGTAACCTTCTCGCGAGGGGGGCGGCGGCTTACACTGGATGCCAGCGCTGAGTGATGGCTGTGCCGTGCAACGGTGCACTCTGGGTAATGTGCCACCGTGAGAGATCAAGCAAGGTCTCCCCCTGGTCACGGGCAGCTAAGGGCTTCATTCATGTGTGTGTGTGTGTGTGTGTGTGTGTGTTTGTGTGTGTGTGTGTGTGTGTGTGTGTGAGTGTGTGTGTGTGTGTGCGTGGCAGGGGGTAGTGGCTGCCATAGCTGATGTATTAAATCAAGACAAAGTGGGTTGGCTGTAATGTGGTCTTTTTTTTTCTCTGCTTCTCACCTTCTATCTACTTACTTTCTCCTCTTCCTTCTTTTTCTCCTTTCGCCCTCTCAGGTGCAAACACTTAATTTTAGTCCCTTCTCCATCTTAATGTCGCAGCAGCCTCTGCTCTTTCTCTGTATTCTTAACTTGGATGGCGACAGCGAAATTGACCCAAAAGCGAACATAAGCCTACCATCTGTAGTGCCAATGAGTCACAATGAGCCTCACTGTGCTATAGTTGTGTTCTCGGCCATCTTGGAACATGAATTTCATTGTTGTGATTCAGTATCGAGGTGTTTGACCCATTCATCACATCTGTATGGGAAATGTGTTTTAAAGGTGCTGTAGGTAAGATTTAAGAGCTATTATTTGAGTGTAATTTATTAGAAATGGCGTAGTCATCCGTCCGCTATTAGTGAGCGAAATGCTCTGTGAGAGTATCTGTTATGAATTGCCTCTGTATGAGCCAATGTAGATTTAAGAACCGCTCCCGGCTTATTTCTGACCAATCAGGGCTTCTCTTCCGTGATTGGTTCTGGGTATCTGTCTTGCAATCACAGCCAGGTGTGTGAAATGTAGGGCTGCCCCCGACTAAAGATTTTCTTAGTCGACTCTTAGTCGCCATTTCAAGCTGATAATCGACTAATCGTCGCACCTTTAACGTAATTATTTCAATTTATTTTTGGGGCATCAGAAAGTGGTTTGAGTTACAGGGCGAGAGGGTTATAACAGAAACACGGTTAACCTTGTGCTACTTTACAGATAATACAACACTGTAATAATCAGCCTTTAAAATATATTTTTCACAAGCACACGCACAAAGCGAGCCGCCTATTAACAGCATGGACAAAGCGGTTCTGAAGGTTGTCAACCAGGAAGGAGACATTGAACACTTTTAATAATTGTAGCAATCAAATGGAAAACATGTGTGTATTGTGGTGTCCGGTGCGTGTGGATGTGCGGCTCCTCCGGCGGAGCGGTTCATGTTAATAGCGGAGTCCGGGAGGGTTCACCGTCACGGGCGTAGTTACGAGGGATGTGCAACTATCGTCTTGTCTTAAAAAATACAAAAGTGTTTTTTAAAGTTAGAAAGATATTAGATATTCAACCGATATTCACGCTCCGAATTACAGCGATCAGACACGGGGAACTAAAGCCGCGATCACCGGTATGAGTCCCGTGTGTCTAGCGGTGTCTACCTGCCCAGGTGTTTACCTGCCTAGGTGTATTGGTCAGTATTTCTGCAGCGATGAGTTAAATCAGGGCTTGTTGCGACCACGGATGTATTCGGTTTGCGATGCTCATGCCTTCTTATTTTTATGTTTTACTTTTTACTTGGCTAATGAAAACCTATTCGACTAAGCCTCCGTCGATCGACTAAGCCGACAATTCGACTATTAGGGGGCAGCCCTAGTGAAATGCAACACTTTTTGGTTGTTTAGCTCTCTAGCTCTCTTCCAATCTTTCCTGCTCTCTCTCTTTACAACTCTTGTATCTTACCTACAGCACCTTTAAGTCGAGATTTTGTCGTTTGTGTTATTGTTGTATGATTTAACACAAAACATTACGTTAGAGTGGAGGACCGTCCATGCATCGATTCTTTCGTGCAGCACAATACAATACACAAGTACTGTCTTTAGGA